>JAANDH010000168.1:252444-293842 GCA_011799765.1 Nymphaea thermarum | reverse complement strand
GTGAGAGATATTTTTGTCATCTAGTAATAGTTCACACATTTTTCTCATTGTTTCTCTCTCATCCATCCATCTACTTCAAATAGACAGCTATGCTTAGATAAGAGGTGCCATGGCTTTAGAGGAGGATTAGACATTGATGAGCTCCAGCCATACATCCTTACTTTTTGTGAATGCATGTGTGCCTCAGTTGTGAACTCTCTGCAAAAGCAGCACACTTTTTCACGCTCTCTAGATTGTTGGGATGAGGAAGTTCAAAGTACCTGCCGGTTCTAACCATCATGAAAACTTTTCCTTTTCCTTTTTTTTCCCTCTTCAAGGGATACATAGGTGCAAAGGATTGGAAGTTAAATGCGTATAGCTACATTGGCCCCGAGTTAAGTCATGTTTTGTTGTAGGGTTAAGTGTTAGGTTGAATTTGAACTAGCAAATGTTGATCACATTACATATGCTGAAGCCAAAACCACTATTGGAAATAAGTGTACTGGACAAGAGCCTCTCGTAGCATCAAACATTTTGGTAAAAGAAAAAATAACATTTTGCATAAAAACAACTTGATTCAAAGCATGTTTTATATCAAAGAGGTTTTTCAAACATATTAGGATGTTTATACGTTCTTTAAAATAAATTTTTTAGAAAAAAATTAAAGAGTCTGATTACTATCTTTGGCCTAAGTGTCTGGTTCTTAACAATATATATATATATATATATATATATATATATATATATATATATAGCACATACGCACATGAATGCAGGTGCACACATAATGAAAATACTTGCATATGTGGATTTGGCATACGGATAGTGTTTGGTGCAAATCTACATATGGGCTGAGGTAATTAAGCTTGTGTGCACCGGACATAGTTTCCCCGTTTAGGGAATTTGAGTAGTCGAGACTGGCGTCTTCCAAGCCCCTTTTTGCAAGATGCAGGCCGTTTTAATACCTTTTCCAATTCATGTCTAGATCACAATCTACAATGCACTAAATACGATTCTTTCCACCAGCATCCTGGCGTATAAAGGGTTGGACTTAATCCCCTTAAAATGAGTCTAGAGTACTTCACTGCTGGGAGGTACAGAATCCTACACAATCTGTTGCATGTATTCCCCTCCATTTCCCAACTCTTTTAGATGAGCAGGAGGTTAACAACCCATTGCTCAGAAAAAGGGCTTCAAAGCCTCCCCTATTCTTTCTGCCCTTATGGCCTTGCATTGCATCGGGACCTGTGTGAGATATGGTATACCCGTCAACTAGAGTCTCGAGACCCACTGTCCATGGGAAAAAACCGACAATAAACGTGCTTGCCTGACCTCTTAAAAAGAAAACTTCCTATAATATCTGCGTGGGCCAGAGTATAAAACCGAAACCAAGTTGATGTCAATACAGAAGATCCACCAGTTCTTAGACTCAATTAAATGGGTTCAAGTCTATCGACTTGTCCAATCCAAACCTTGGACTATTACAGAATTTATAGCTAGAGAATCAAGGGTGACATATCTTTCTACCTCAGTATTCATCCTCTTCAGTGGTCCTCTCCATGTGCCCACACCAGCCAGCAGGCTGTGAGTTGGGTAGGCCACCCTTGTCCTCCCAATCTCAACCAAACTAATAATGAGATTTCAAGTGGACCGAGTTGTCAGCTTCTACCTTGGCAGCATAAATTTAAATTTGTCCCAACACCAGAAAAAACTTAAATTTGTAAGCTCATTTGCAATTTCTAAATAAATAAAATTCGAGCAATTCATTTTCATACTGGCTTGATGATGCGACAACGCAAGCCAAGGTTGATTTGAGCGCCCAATGTGGCAGTTTGCAACTCATATTGTAAGAAAATTTGATTAGAATTGACCAAAAAAGCTTAGGAACTAAGGCAACTAATAGTATGATACAAAACTTTCAAAAGTCTTCAAGCTTCAACCATTCTAACTTTGAGATGTAACATATATATAATCCAACGTGATTTGTATTTTGGTCACTCTGATTGGTTTGTAGGGTCTACCACCCTTTACAAGTTGGACCTTTGCCGTTCATGCATAATAAATGTATGTCTTCAACATGTTGGCTTTCTAGAGGGAAAGGCATTAAGTTCTTGTCATGGAAGACCGTGTTGTGCGACCCCAAAGTCACTGACAATGTCCGATCGCATTGCATTCAGAAGCACGATTGGGGGACCAAGGAGGCAAAAACTTGACTATGAAGAGAATCTGTGTTATCGAGTGAGACACCAGAAGATTGCACCTGACCAATCCCCTATCATAAAGGCCGTACAAATCTATGAAACGGTATATATATATATATATATATATATATATATATATATATATATATATATATATATATATATATATATATATATATATATATAATTTATTAAAATCAGTGTTGGATTCTTTTTTTATTTTGTATTGCTAAAAACCTTTACAAAAGGTGTATTTGTGATGATTGCTTGGCCATGGTTTTTGGTAATGGAATACAATTGTTGAGATGAATTTTAGTGATACAAAATAAAAAAGTAACCATCGGGTCTTAAAGACGGCCGGCGTTGAATACATGTATACAAATTAAAATCAGCCGGCTGTTGAATGTTGCTAGATGGTTAGATTATAAAATTCCATAAACCTATGAAGTGTTTGCATTAAATTATAAAATTCTATAAACCTATGAAGTGGTTGTTGTATATATATATATATATATATATATATATATATATATATGTGTGTGTGTGTGTGTGTGTGTGTGTGTGTGACTTGAAATCAACATGTTGTTGAATGTTGTCAGATATTTAAATTATAAAAATCCATCCAAAAAATCTTTAGCCATGGAATATGAGCGAGCAATGATTTGATGTTTTAGTAAAGTTTCATGATGCTTTTAGCAACATGTTTCAAATATTTAGCCACCTGACAGGCCGTTTGTTATATATATATATATATATATATATATATATATATATATATATATATATATATATATATATATATATACTGGTTTATATTTAGCTATTGATTGCACAAAATTCTAGGCATGATAAGGAACCCCTTTGAGGAAGAAAAAAGGAAGCGTTATATGAAATTTCAATAATGACACCAACTTTATGTACTGGAATCGTTTCAAGTCATGCTTTTTTGTTCTTTTCATCCAAATAGGGCAAATATGCACCTTTCACAACAGACGAGCGTCTATACCACAAGACAAGAATGAGAAGGGTAGTTAAAGCGTCTCTTTCCCTTATCTTCTTTTTTCTTGTTTGTTTTCTTGAATCCTTTTTCTTTAGAACGAGATTGTAGAGAGGTTACAAGCAGGTCATATTCGCAACAGTTACACGCACTTGATGAAATATGTTCCCTCTTTAATTGATGAATTATTTGAGTAATTTGTGTGCATTAAATACATTCGAATATCAGTGGAGAAAGTGAACCGATTCAACGCTGCATGCTTAATACTTCCTAAGCAGAGGAACTCTTCATAAGATCAGAAATATAGTGCTAGTTTTGGATTCGCTAGTATTTCAGTAAGTCTGTGCTGAAATTGTTGGTATAGCAATGTGAAAACCAATTAATGCCAATGGTGGAGGCAGGTGTGGGCAATTGCCTACACGGGCTCTTTTTTTTTTTCATATAGAAAATTCGTGGCAGTTTTTCTCATTTACATACAGGTGCCTCTTAAAAATTAAAAAAGATTTAACTAAGGGCATTTAGATGTTAACCAAAATTTTCTGGTTCTGCCCTGATTATTGCAAAAGAACATGAGAAACAATGTTGGATTCTTACGTCAATCCGGTGGCTTCAACCTCTCAATATCTAAGAAAAGAATTAAACCTCCCACTGCAATAGAATATTGGACGACAGCTAGCTAGATCACATCTAAATGGCTAGTTCTTCTGTAACCCATGATAATATGGTTGAGAGTCATAACCGCGACAAGTGTCACTCTCAAAGGGCACCTCCCTTCGACGGCTTCATAGACTTCGTACATACTGTCCACTCTTGAATGATGACACTATAAAAGGAGAAGTTTACTTTGCTCCCCATAACCACCGTCCGTCCATTTGTGTTGAGTATTATTTGTTAATGGCGTTCACTGTGGTGCCTTTCATCCATAGTTGGTAAATTCTCCGGGTGGACTCGGAAATCCTCCAAGTCAGCTCGGATCACCAACAAATCCGACCGCGAGTTAAGCTTTGACCTGACTTGCCCCTGACTCGGCCCGGCTCAACTCCACTTGCTTGATTCAGCTGCAGTAAAAATATGTTATGGTTATTTGAATACTTCGCTGAGTCAACAAGTCAACTAATTGAACCAGTGACCCGATCATCAGCCGATCCAAGTCCAAGTCACAGGTTTGTCAACTGTGCCTTCATTCGTCCTGCATCCTAGAGGTGGCTTTGTAACCTCTAATCCCATTTATTCAATATTGTGCCACCAATTAAGCACATCACTGGCGCTTGAACCAATGTATCTATTATGATTACAAATTATTCGATGGATCAGTTGTTTATAGAGGGATTATTGGATGGGAGTCGAAAGATTAACCACCTTTTGTTGATATTGGATTTGTTGGCCTGAACCAGTTGGGTGAGCAGGAATAGCATTTCATTCCTCCATCTCCCCAAGATATCAGGCATATTTTTGGTGTCTCACCATAACGCTCTACTATGCTTTAACTTGCATATGGTATCTTCTTTTTTTTTATATCCATTTGATTGTGATGCCAACTGCAGCTTTGTGACTAGCTTATGGGAATATTGTATCTCCATGAGAGCACAATGGTTTTGTATATTAATTTGTTTATTAACTTTGAATTTGATACCCAAAATCTAGCTGTGAGAATGAAGGGCCCTATAAAGGTGGTTTCAAGAGTCATCTACTTTGGTGCAGGTTCAGTTTTATGTCCCTTTGGAATTTACCAAAAGGTGTAAGGTTCCAATTTGAAAATGCACAACCGGTCATAGCATGACCAATATTATACATCTATAGTTCTTATTAATATATAAACCAAGTAATTACGAGGACTATTCAAATTAATTGCATGATTTGCTTAACTTGAATGATAGTTCATGATGTGTCACCACTACAAATAGATTTTTGTTTTCTTCATATTATCACTCTTAATTTTGATATGCATATGGCATCTTCTCTTGCAACATCATCATCTTCCGAGACAAACACATATAATGAAAATAAGATAAGTTTGTTGTGTTTCCTTTAATTCCTGCCTAGTATTTTCTTCCAGTCAAACTCAATTCAGATAATTTTTTGTCATGGGAGAGTCAATTTATATAGTTACCAATTTGATATAACTGGTATGGCTTTTATCGATGGATCTAAACCATACGTGTTTGGAATTATTAAAGAAAATGGAGTTGAGATGGTGACCCTGAGGATGTAAACTAGATAAGGCTGGATCAACTTCTTCTCAATTAGATTACAGCCTAATGATCAAAACTCTAGGGCATCAACTCTATGTGTTGCATAAAGGGTGGAGAAGGGGCACTCATATACAAGTTGAAGTGTTGCAGGAGTGGCATCCCGAGGCATCAAAAGAAAACCCTGTACCCTAAGGTGACAAGGGGTTGAATGGGAGCAGCGGCTCTCTTTTAGATGGTATGATGAAATACTCCTCCTACTTACATAGAATTCTCAAAACCTATTCATGCCCAAGTAGTAAGCTTGATGTCTTATGATGTAGGAACACTCTTAAATATGTTGTATACTCCCATTCAAAAGTCTTATAATTGAAAAAACAATTGACAACACTCAATAAAGGGTCATGTTTTGATGAATTGTTTCAAAAAGTGAAATAATACACCCACAATTTAACTATGGATAATAACCAGCTGAAGAAAACATAATACTTCATATCTTTGTTATGTTCTATCCAGATATGATGTCTGGAAGACCTTTGCTTCAACCAGTTGTGATCCTATTATATTAATTGCACTACATTCTCTCTTATTGACTCAAGAATCTCAGTTTTTTGGATGCTGATCAAAGTATGAAATATATTCATGTTTTCACCATTAATTTTGGATACAAATAATAATGTTGATGAAAGTGATGTTGCTTCTCAATATTATTCTAAAAATCAAAACAATAGTCATGGAACTGGCTGGTATCAAGGCAATAGACAAGGGAATATTGTTTGTCAATATTATAACAAGCCAGGTCACAATGTCAGAATGTGTTTTAAAATCTCTAAACCAGGTGAAACGTAATTCAATGCCTAGTCTCATATTGCTTAATCATGTGGCTCTTCTAGTGCCTTCAATGCCTATATGTCTTCTATAAATGATGCAAGTTGGTACTTGGACTATAGGGCAACACACCACATAACTAACTATTTAAATTCCCTCAACATTCATCAACCACATGACAGTCAAAAAACTGTTAAAGCTGGAAACAACACATGTTTAAAAATCTACAATATATGGGACTCTTATTTTGGTTCAAATGATTTCAACTTTTTACTTAAGGATATGTTGTATGTTCCTGATATCACTCTGAAGCTTATTTCTATACATAAGTTCACTACTGGTAATAATTTATCTTGGACTTCCACCCTAATGTTTGTTGTGTGAAGGATCGAGCAACAAAGATTGAACTCCTGACAAGAACTAGTCACAATGGTCTCAAGTTTCAAGTAAGCAAGCAAATATGATCAGCAACAATGGTGAGAAAGCATCAAATATAGCGAGAAGAACAAGAAATAAAGAAGCATATGCAGAAAAAAAAAGCGACTTTAGTTCAATGGCACAAGTGCCTAGGTCGTCCTACCTTCAAAATGATTCATCAAGTTGTTTATCATCTTAGTTCACTGACTTCTAATTATGATAAAATATAAACTATGTGAAGTCAAGTTGAATGGGAAGGCCCATGTGTTACCTTCTAATTTTATGAGCATGAGTACAAAACTCCTTGATCTTACATTTCTAGGCATGGAACCAGCCTCCATTCTTGACATATATGGGCATAGACAATATCCTATTCAAAGTTTATGTGGATCTACTTTCTGAAAAATAAATCTGATGCAACTTAACCTTTCAAAGACTTCAAAAATAAAGTTGAGACCATGTTTGAGTGAAAAATCACTTTTAGCCTGATGGTGGAGAAGAATGCATTACCTTAAAAAAAAAATTGATGATCATGGCATATCTTATTGTGTCAATTACCCACATATGCCACAATGAAATGGTGTCAATGAATAGAAGCATTGTGATATGGTCGAGACAAGTTGCTATTTCATGAGCCAAGCAAATTTATAGAAAGGATATTTTGCTACAGGCCTTCTCTATGACAATCCACCTGATAAATAGGTTGCCACCTTACATTTCCGACCAGGTCACAAAATTCTATTCAAGTTTTTTATGTTTATGCTTTCCTCATTTATAAATGTTTATTGGCTGCATTTCTTGGGTATAGCATGCAACATAAATGTTATTACTACTTGAATCTTTCAACCAAGATAATTCTTGTTTTTTGCCTTGTCATCTTTGATGAGCAAACATTCCCTTTCCATCAAAGCACGTCTATGCCCTGTAAAGACCATGTTAATTTACCTATTCATACCAAAAGCAAGCAAAGAGAATGCAAGAAGACAAAACCAAAGTTTTTGAATGATCTGATTGAACGAAAGTTTATGTTCATTGTTCTTCACTCTCACGCATTGACAAAAGAGGAGGCCTCTTTTATTAATGTTTGGGACATGATACATATCTAGATATAGGATCTGTTTTGTACATCAAAATGCCAAAGATTATTTTTATATGCAACAACCTTATCTCTATGATTTGGTAGTTGCAGCTCATGAAATTTACCAACTGCATATATTTTGTTTATCTTGAATGTTTTCCCTTATGCCAGACTCCTTTAAATTGAGCTTGGACCAAAAATAGTTAAATTGTGGTCTCAAGAGCCATGGTAAAAGTATCAGTGGCTTATTGGTCTAGCGAGATAAATTTGACTTTCAATTCTAAATTTGTAATTTTCTTTCTTAAAAAATGATAATCAAATTCAACATGTTTTGTTCTAGCATGAAAGATTGAATTTGCATATAAGATGAGTAGCTCCTAAATTATTACACTAAAAATTTGACTTTTGCTCTTGTAAAGCAACTTCATGAAAGAAAAACTTTTAACCAATCAAGTAAGAGTATTATATTAAAGTCCGCCAATGATGCTTTTATATAATGTCTCAACTTCTAAAGGTTGCTCATCAAATTTGGATAATGTAACTCTACTAGCAGTAGGCATGTCAATTGAATTACACTCCAACATGCAAGCCTTAGATAGGAGATATGCATTGCCTTTGAGTTAGAATGAGTCATGCTTCTTCTTAACTGCCTCTATACCTACAAAGTAGTGTAAGTCACCAAGATCTTTAATAAAGAATTCATTTCCTAAATTCTATATAAGCACTTGCAACTTTGTTTCTTGATTATCGTCACAAAAAACGGCGTTATTTTAAAAATAATGCGTATTAAACGTTAAAAATGACATCCCCATATAAAACGGGAATATAACGCGTTTTTTTTTTAAAACGGTAAAAAATAAAAGATGTGTATAAAACGCATATTAAACGCGTTTTATACACGTCTTCCATGTATTTTTAAAGAGTGAGTTTTTTAAAGAAATGGCACACATGTAATATTTGTAAAAGAATTGGTTTTTTTTAACTTGGACGCTCCTTTTAATGGTAAAACGTCTTTTTGAAGATGACACTCCTGCAACATAACTGCATTACTTATTTGGATCCAATACTTACTGTAGTAGTTGGATCTCAAAATTTCATATATTCCAAAAATCTGGTGTGACAATGTTAATGCCACCTACATTTCGACGCATCATGTATCTAAAATTGCAGCAAACATGTTGAATTGGATGTTCACTTCGTGCCGATTCTTGCATCATATCAGATTGGTGAAGGGGATATTAGCAATATTAGAGAAAAAGTAGAAAGTGTTGTCAATCCCCATATTAATGCATAAAAGTTAGTAATGTGGCAAACAAGACATCTCTTCAAGGTGACAGTTGTAAAACAAGAACTACTAAGAGTGCTTCTCCAGATCTGGATGTGCCATCACATGGTTACAAGTGTCCTCAAGATGAAATAGGTATTGCCCCTACTCATCATATAACACTCAATAAATTAAATGATGGAATTAGCCGAATACATTGAGAAAAACATCACATTGAGTGTGAGAAAGTGGAAGTAGGTGATTTATCACCTAACCACTATAAATTGATTTTCTTCTTTTTTATCATTCTTAATTTTGATAATAGGCACTTCTAATGCCATGACAGTGATAAATTACGCTGTACAACTTTGATGAAGTGATTGCATATATTGGCTAGCATCCAGTTGGTAAGTCTAATTGGCATCTCTGCTACTAACCTCAAAAGTCTACCCAGCAACATTGTTAAAGTAAAGCACTAACATGACAGCACTCTTGATTGATACTAAATCAATAGTCCAGTGAAAAAGACATGTATAGACAAGTTGTGGCCTCTCTTGCTTTTCCAGGCCATGCCCACATGAACTTAAGAGAGTGTGTGTGTGTGTGTGCCCGTATATATATATAGTTTGGCATGATTGATTTTTCAGAGCCTAAGATGTCTCAAGTAGCAATTACATAATTTAAAAGTTATTTTCCATTAAATACCATCATGTACATCACACATGTAACAAGAAAACTTGTTATATAGAAAAAAAGGTAAACTTCTTTTAAACCAGTCAAATGCAGGTCCAATACTAGTCAGAACTGCCGATGGTCATGTGATTCTTTATTGGAAGACAGCTTGGTCCAGCCATCAGATAGTTATTACAGATTTTGACCAGCAGAGACTCTGTCATGCATCTGGTTTGAGCCTCGATTCATGGCTGGGCAATCTTTAGGATGGCATTACCATATAGGCTAAGGAAATTGGTCAGGAACCGAGTGAGTGTATTGTAGTCACTAACGGTGGGTAACATTCTTTCTTTGATTGGAATACCTTGATCAAATAGCAGAAGTTCAGGGCATCTCAGATCCATGGCTATGGCTTTATGAAGTGACGTTCAGGGCATCTATATTGATGCAAATTGTGTTTAGTTACTAAAGTCCTCATAATTAGCAACATGTTGTTCCTACATTGCTAAAGAACTGATTTCTTGTAGTCGGACAAGTTCCAAAACAGACAAAATATATATGATATAGAAAGGGATTTGGGGATTATATCATATACTCATCAGACAGACAATTGTGTTCTTAGTTAGGCAGACAACCATTACACCTTTGTGTTAAAAAACTGTAGGAAAGCATTATTGCAACTTTTCTCTTTTGTATGGATGCATTTATGAAAAGAAAGCAGTTTTTAAAGAAAAAACAATTGAAAAGATGGGACATGGGGAGTCATGGGACAGTTAGAAGGATACCCTAGCTAGGTCTGTCCAACTTTTAGACCCCATGCATATGTGTGTGTGTGTGAGAGAGAGAGAGATAGATAGATGCAAAGGTTCTGTGCTCCTTAGCCACTAGGCATCACTACAAGTTATAAGACATGGTCACTTTATTCCTGCAGTATGTTTGCTTGTCTGTGATGATTGGGAACAAGCTACATGCCCACATGTATCCTGCTCATAAAGCTGCATATTTGTCATCTTTATTCTTATAGCTAGATAAGTAGTAACATATTTTTTGTTTTTGTTCTTAATCATTTTAATGAGATGAGTTAAAGTTTTCATGTCAAAATGCATTATAAAGCAGTTATCTATATCCTCACCTGATTTCACCTTGAGTTAGGTCCAGCACCCAAGTAGCCAAACTTGCCTCCTCTTCTATAACTACTCCAAGTGCTTAATTTAGAGTACTGGAGGAGACTGCTTAATTGGTGCTAGAGCCGCGTGTTGAACTTAATTGTGGTAAATTCATTATGGGTGTTTGATATCTCTAGAATCATTGAATTTTAGAATCAAAATGCTCATTTTTTAAGAAATTAGAATTATTAAACAAATGAAGTATTTTGTTTCTGGAATTAGGAAACTGAAATCTGGAATTTCGTTTCCATTCCAGTTTGTGGGGTAATTATGATTCCAGAATTTTGATTCTTAAATCAAAATTCCAAACCATCAAACACCCCTTGGAGACTCGCTCATATTTGTTAATGAGATAGGCTGTCACTGCAGGAAAAAGTTTTTTAAAAAACAGAGCTAGATGCCTTGTCTGAACACAAACTAAGTGAGGCTCTCCACTGGAAAAGAAAAAAAGCTTCATGGTTTGACAGACTCCTCATTGTTCTAACTTCTTCTTCCCAAATTGTTCTAACTTTTCCTTCCCAATATCTTCCTGATCCTTATTTCATTCATTGAAATTTTGGTTAAAAGTAAGAAATGAGGACATGATTGATTTGCCTTTACCATTGCTTGAGGAAGAGGAAACGTTTTTAAATTAGACTCCTTCTTGCTTTTAGTGAGCATGACAAGTTGATGATAAATTTTAGGGTTTCGTGTTTTCTTCTTAATGAAGTACATTGGACTATGGGTACTGCCAAAGTAGATCATGGCAACCCCTTTTGACGCTTTGTTCCCCTCTCCCCATTTTAGATCATATAAAGTATGATGTAGCCCTTATTGAGGTAGCAATTAGGTCTCCACGTGATCTTATTTTAGCCCTTATAGGTACCCATTAGTATAGGGCCAACGCCCATAGTTTTTGACATCACAAAAAGGTGCTTATAGATAATAATGGCGACAAATATATACATGTAGACATGCACACACATACATATCGATGAATAATGTAAGATCCAGTAGCTAGATGATTAACTAATCCAGTAATCCAGAAACTTGAACTGAGTGTGTTACAAAGTATCCACCTTCCTAGGCACATTATTAGCTCAAGTGGAGTAAGTGTAGCTGGTCAAATTGGTGGGCTAGTGAAAGTCCCATTATCAGTTCAATTTCTTTGAGTCATATTTCTTTAGATTGCAAATCATGGGTGTGTGACATTCTAATTGACGGGTATACTGCCCTCCATCAAAGGTCCTGAAGCAGTTCTAGACACCAGGTGCAAGGGGAGAAGAGGAGAGTCTTCGACCTCTTCAAGGTATCCCCCTTAGGCATATGTTTATTTTTTATAATTATCTTGTCTTTCTCTCTCTGTCACACACACACACACACACACACACACATTTGTGGGCATAAAAAAACCTAAATATGATAATAGGCAGTAGGACTTAGAGTGAACCCACGCAAAACAGAAGTGACTTCAATGTGGACCAAATCTTTGCATAACCACTCACCTGGTAAGTGCTGAGAATCAGGCTGGCACCCATTTTTACCTTTTTATGGTGCTCATATGAGTCACAAAACAAAGCTAGAGCTATATGCGCATCCCTGTCCACAAAAAAATTATGCATGCATGGAAGTATGCAATGACCAGACTACCTCTGGCTGGTAAAAAGGGATCCTTCCATAATGACACAGAAAAGTAGTGAACAAGTTAAAAAAAAAAATAGATATCCCAAAATGCACTAATTACCATCTTTTTCGGTGCATATCTGTTGCATGCAACTCGATCTCATGACAAGAGCCATTCATCTAAAGTGCATTCTCATCAGTATACCGATAATTAATCACTGTGATACAAACAGATGGTACTTTCTGATTTCTGATCATAGGGCAGCTGCATGCAACCCTGCTCCTGCGTACTATATATGCCAAACCTCTAGAACCTACTTGTATGCTTCATACAGAATCCTTCGGTGGATGATATGACATTTAAAAGCGAGCTCAATGTGTTCCTTTCATCATTATTGACAGCTCTGTCAATGAAACTCGTGAAAGATCTAACAAAGCAATGATAGATTCCGCGCTCCCAAAAGAAAAGAACGTATTCGTGATCTTTAATTTGCAGATAAAAGTTCAAAGAGATTAGTTCTCGCCAGTTAATTTCTGAAAATGATTCAAACAGATCTTCTTTCTCTTTAATTTTTCTTTACTTTAAAAGAGTTAAATATGCTGAGGCTGGGAAGCCTAGGTTGAGTACCCCTAGATGCTACAACTACACTCCAAAAATTTGACATGAAAGATGAGTACTGCGCACGTTCACTCTCAGAGACGTAACTGATCGTTGATGTTGTTTGATTCCTTATATCTGGAACGTTAGGACTGGAACATCATGTGTTGGCATTTCTAGACTCTGGCCATGTATACAACGTGGACCATAGTTGGAAAACTCGCTCGGATCACCAACCAATCTGGAAAGTTGGGCTGACTTGTCCCTAATTCGCCCAGAATCGCTTGATTCAGCAACAGTAAAGACATTATGGTTATTTGAATACTCAACCAAGTCGACCAGTCAAGTGGCTGACTTTATGGTTATTTGAATACTCAACCAAGTCGTCGCTGATCCGAGTCGGAGTCATGAGTATGGCAACAACAACGTGGACCATGAACCGCTGACGTTTGCATCACATGGAACGGATAGTCTAATTCTGTTTTGTCATTCTACAATAAATGCCATTCATTATGGGGGATCGTGTGTCCCTATTCAATGTTTGTTTCTGCCCACAGGATAGAAGAGAGTATGGTCAATTAATTTATTGTTTTTGCTTTCCCCGAGACAAGTACTACACAGGCATCAACAAGTCAAGCCAACTCAAGTTTTACTTGAACTCAGCTCCATTAAACTCAACTCAAGCTCAACTTGTTTGTTATACAAGCCAAGCTCAAGCTTATAAACAAGCTTAAATGAAGTCGAGCTCTAAACTCAATTAGACTTGTTTTTAACCTAGGTTATCTTTTTTTATTTGTAATTTGCAAACTTAAAACAAAGGAAGGAAATGAGGTCAAATGCCGAGTCCAAAGCTTGAGCCGCAACTTAGTTTATCAAGTTAAACTCCAGCTGATCTTGTATAGCTCGACTGGAGCCGAGGCCAGCATGATGTGAGTGTGGTCGAGCTTGATTTCGACTCAGCACAGCCCCAGCTCACGGGTGCCCCTTCCCTGCATAGACGATTTGTCTCCTTTTAGTTCATTGCCGATTCTTCAGTTACTGACAAGGGAATGGCTGCCGAAGTTTTTGTGTCGTGTATGGAGACATGCATGCATGCAGACGTGCATCTGTCGGTAAGTTTCAATAAGTGCTGTAGAACTCGACAACTGAATAGAATGAGCCATGCAAGCTGCTGATTTCGTACGTGAAACTAAATAATTGGTCATGGAATTAGTGAGCAAACGATCGGATTGCCATCAATTAAATGGATGAAACTTTTTCAGATACAAAGGGCGTTATGTTACTGGGATTTCAGGAATACATGTAAGAAATTTTAAATTTGATGGAAACCAACATGTGACAGACTTAATTATATGGGGCTAAATTATTATTATTATTATTATTATTATTATTATTATTATTATTATATAGCAAAATGGTCCTTTCACAAGAATGAGTCTGGTCCTTTTACAACATGAGTCTGGCACCGGGTTTTTGGAGTTTTTAGGCTTGGCTTCACATTAGATTTTCTTGGGTGAGAAGAGGTCTGGATCTACCCCCAGGATTCAGATTATGGGTTTGGATCGAGTGGTGGAATGAAATTCGTGTGCATGCCCAGGGTCCTGAATCGAGATGTGAGGCTAGACATTGAGTTTCGAAATCCATTTTGGTTGTTTGGATCTGAAATTTGGATTTGGGTCCAAAGTCTGGTTTGTGCCTGATTTGGATTTGGATCCGGGTTCAGATGTGGGTATCAGTTTTTGGATCTAAATCAGAAATATAAGTTCAGATCTGGAGCTAGGGATTGGTTTTGGATCTAAAGTTGGGATTTGGATCCAGATCTGAATCTGGTGTTCGGTGCTCGGCTTGATTTGTAGCTTGATTTGCACTTATCTGTTATCTCCCAATTGTGAATCATAATTATCTTCACTTCCTTCTAATATTCGTTGAAACATATCTTAGTGCATCTCAAATGAAGAAAACCATACTTTCAATTAGTGAACTTACATTTGATTTGCCATATATTTTTTAATGTATTTTGTTTGATTGTCAAACTAAGACAAGAAAACCGTTTGTGCAGTGGCAGTAGCAAGTAGAAAAGGAAATATTTATGCTATACCACAAATTAAAAATAGTTTGATAGAAGAGATGACACACATGGTTGGGCATATGCAATTTAACGCCCATTTTTTTTTTGCGCATCCATATGTTCATCAATATTTTGATGGAAAAGTAAACCCTTTTATACGTTTGAAATTATCAATTAGAAAAAGCATATCACGTTCCTTCTTTTTCTGATTATGATATTTGTCATAAATCATTTGCAAAAGATTTGTGGGGTTGTAATCACCCCAATTTTTTCACTCTATGTTCAGAAATTATCAAACATTTTATGGTAAATTTATGATAAATTTCAAAGGATTTTTGGAAATACTTCCATTTCCTCCAATTTCGATCTGTTTTTCCCTTCAATTTTATCGTGAATCTGATTTGAGACTCTTTTGGATCTAATTTTGGATTTTTGACCCAAACACATAACGTCCATTAGACCTGAAACACATTTTGGCCTATAACACAGAATTATCATCTAGCCCAAAACCCAAGAGTTCTCAATCTGGTCCCTGGACTCAAATTCAAAGCCAAATTTAGGAAACATAGTATACAATCCCAGTTTCAACCACACCCCACTTTAGATCCAAAACTAAGCCTCAGACCTGGATCTAGATCTAAATACAAACTTTAGATCCAAAATGAGCTTCTGGATCCAAATACCAACTTTTTATCCAATATCGAGTCTTAGATCTTGTTCGCATCCCCAAAATTTCTTTTGGTTTTTGGAGTACTTCAAAAAAATGAAATTTTATTTTGAAAATGAGAGACAAATGGACTCGACAGTCGGTACAAGGATCGACTGTTCTCAGTGCCTTTACCGGGGTAATCAATCCAAGGGTTATGTTTATTCTTGATGCATTTCGTTTTGGCTTAAACATCTTTTTCATTCTATATGTGGTGTACTGTATGAGAAAAAATATTGAAAGTTTGATGTTTCAAACTTTTGAAAAAATTCTTAAAAGATTTACTTGTAGAACATTTTGATTTGAGAAATTTTAAATTGAAAAATCTTTATAAATATTTAGAAAACTTAGAAAATCATCTTTTAAAAACACTTTAGTGTTCTCTTAAATCTTTAAGTAAGTTTGAGGTTTTGTTCTAATTCGGTTACAACCTAATTGGAGCTCCATCTTATCTTGTTTAAATTTGAAAATGGACTTATGATCATAAGTGATATTGAGTGTCAATGCATGAATGCATTGATCCTATATTATTAAAAGAGAATAAAGCATTTCTATCAAAACATTTCTCTAAAAACATTCTTACAATAACATACATCTAAGATTTTTGTTTCGATAACTATCATAAATATTTTTACAAAGAAAGAAAAAATTTTTAAAACAGAATGGGGATGTAGACCATCAAGCATGAATCCAATATTGAGTTTTAGTCTTGGTGAATTCGGTAAATAAAAAATTATGAGAGAAACATGTTTAAAAAAATGAAAAGATAAAATACTCTCATAAAAAGACAAAGAGAGAGAGAGAGAGAAAGACTTCAAGATCACTCGATGAAAGATTTTTAAAGATGGAGATACATAACTTTATATGTATGTAAATACATACATACATACATATATATGTATACATATATGTACACGTTTTGCACGTGAAAGCTTTTGAAAATGAAGTATTAACTAAAATAGAGAGAAAAAAGAAGTTCTCAAAACAAAGAGAGAAAGAAAAAAAGAAATGCACATATACGTGTACATATTTTTACACATACACATATATGAAAGTTCCTAAAAAGAAGATATTGATTCAAAGAGAAAGAGAGATTTTAGAAGAAAAGAAATGGAGAAACATACATATATATATATTTGTAAAATTTAATGTGGAAACATAGAGAGAGAATAATGAATGGAATTATCATGTGCACATATATGTTTGTAACATGTATATACATATGTGTCTTCATAAGATTAGAAATCAAAAAATAGTTTAAAATAACCGACTTCAAGTTTGATGTAGGCCAGAAGGAAGCTTGAACTCATGCAAGAGCATAAGCTAAGTCTCCCAAGCCACATTAGAAAGGGTTCTTTCAAAAATATTTTGGAAAACATGATTTCAAATATTTTTATATATGAACATAAAACATAATTATTTCGTTCATTAAAAGGAAATATGTTTCTTCCAACATTGGGTATGAAAGAAAATCAAACCGTATGTTTCTCTCATTAGGGTTTTTAATAGGATTATTAAAAAGGAAGCTAACGCAAAATGACATGTAAATGCATATAAACATGTACATATTCGTGAGGGTCTTCCTCAGTTTAAACAAGCTCCAACCTCCAAAATTAACATAAGAATAAAGAGACAAACCCAAAATGCACTCACATTCTCGCCATGCATTCACTTATGAATAGAAAAACAAAAAAAAAAACTATGCATGAACAATATTTCCAAAATAAAGCAACATTAAAGTAATAGAGAGAACTTATTCAATCATAAAAGCATTATCATCTCATCTTCTCATGTGTCCGGTGTACTTGAGCATGACTTCTTGACTCTAAAATAGAGAATGAGAGCTATCTCATATATGGCCATGGGGAAATGAAGAAGAGAGGAAATTAGGGAACCAAAACAAAGCTATATTCAAGAAAAGACAGAACATTATGCAATCATAAGATGAAATATCATCTCATCTTCTCATGCACTTAAGAATAGCTTCTTGACTTCGAAAAGAAGATTTTACAGCTATCTTGTATGGCCATGAAGAGATGAAGAAGAGAGAAAATAAAGAAACCAAAACAAGGCTATATTTAAGAAAAGATAGATGAAGAGATGAAGAAGAGAGAAAATAAAGAAACCAAAACAAGGCTATATTTAAGAAAAGATAGAACATGATGCAAGCATAAAATGAAATATCATCTCATCGTCTTATACTCCCAATGCACTCAAGATAGCTTCTTGATTCCGAAAAAGAGATTTTAGAGCTATCTTGTATGGCCAAGAGGAGATGAAGAAGGGAATGAAAAAAAACATCACAACAAAACTACATTCAAGAAAAGAAAGAATATAGTTCAATCATAAAATGAAATATTACTTCACGTTCTCATGCTCTCGGTGCACTGAAGAATAGTTTCTTGACTCTGAAAAGGAGATTGTAGAGCTATCTTGTATGGCCATGGAGAGGTGAAGAAGGGAAGAAACGATGAAAAGAATGGTGTGGGATGTTGATTACAATCCTCTAATGAGAATGATTTTAGGGAAAAATGATCACTATTGCTTCGAATGGTCTTAGATTCACCTTGAATGAAACTGCAAGATGATGAAGAAAAGGCCTCCAAAAAATCTTTTGTGCTCCATTCTAGAGTTGTAGCTTCATGAAGCTTGCTCCCAAATTCGGAGAAGAATAAGAAGAATGAAAAAGAAAGAAGAAAAGGGGAATGGAGGAAGAGAGCTTAGGGAGAACTCTAAGTCTTCAAAGGTACTAGAATTTCTCTAAGGGCTAGCTCATGCCCAAGAGGGAGGATAATGGCGGTTTTTATAGAGAGCTTTGGAGCCAAAACTCTAAAATTTGATTTTTTTTAAATTTCACAACATTTTCATACGAATTTTAAATAATTTTCAATTTTTTTCAATTTTTTTAATACAGAAATAGGTTTTGATTGAGTATGATTGGTCATTAGACTTGCAAATCCCTTTTTGAGGAGTAGGGAGGCTATTGTCCACCTAAAATGTTTAAAAATACCCTCTAACGATTGATTTTTGAAGGAAAATGGGGTATGCGCAGTAGGCAGGCCCCGGAAGGCATCTTGGCAGTGCAAGCGTGCAGCAAAGCAATGTGTTGTTGCGATCGCGGTTGCATAGAAAAAAACTTTTTTAAAAAAAAAATGGTTTTTTTGTTATAGATGGGCGGTCGACTTCATTTTAAGTGATTCCAAAGTCATTTTAAATCCGATTTGGGTTCAATTGATTGTCGACTCATTTTAGCATGCGATTTAGGCTTAAAAACGTGTTTTGTGTTTGAAATGCTTGATGTCCCTCTTTGTTAGTAAGTCGGTGCTAGCCGTGCTTAGTGACAAAGATAAGCACCCGAGATTTTTCAAATAAAACATGTGTAGAGTAATGTTTAAGGCTTAACCCCTCACCTGAATGGGTTGTTTGAGCTTAAATTGTAGGTTTAACCACTTACGTGCATGGGTTTACCAATGTCGAATTCAGGTTTAACTCCCTTGAAATTGGTTGTCTTAGCTTGCATTACAAGTTTAACCCCTTACCTACATGGGTTGCTCTTATGTTGCAAGTTTAACCCTTTACCTGCATGGGTCCCCCTTCAATCTTGAAAAAAAATGCCCCAATGTAATTGTCATGTTTTACAACTGGGAAGAATCATGATTGAATGGTAGATTGGATGTGAAAACATAAATATTTGTCATTGATTGTAAAATGAATACAAGAGGACTAGACATAGAATTTCTTGAGGTGAAGAGCATTAACGAGATCGGCAAGTTTCACCCCATTAGCACCAATCAGTCGATATGAATTACGGGGCAAAGCTTCCTTAATAACATATGGGTCTTCTCAGTTCGGTGCCCACTTACCTCGTGGCTGTCATCGGAGGTACACTACAAATCGTAGGACTAAGTCATTCACTTTGAACTGTCTCTCGATAACTGACTTGACAAACTGTCTGGCCATCCATTGGTGATAGGCTTCAGCATGTTCAACCGCTTTTAACCTTTTTTCATCTAGCATATCGAGCTGCATTAGCCTTTTCTGCTAATATTGATTTAGAATTGATTTAGAAGAAGCTCTACAAGAGAAGCAAACTTCAAAGCAGGTTTTAGTACATGTAATGGTAGAACAACTCTTGTTCCATAGACTAGCTCTATTGGAGTAGTATTTGTTGAAGTTCTCATAGTGGTGCGATATGCCCACAGAGCATTATGCATCTTTTCGTGTCAATCTCTTCCAGTTTCTACTGTCTATTCTAAGATGTGGATCAAGATCTTGTTGGTAGCCTTCACTTGCTCATTGCCTTGGGGGTAATAAGGAGCTGAAAAATGATGCATGATATAGTATTTGCTGCATAATTGTCATATCTTTTCATTTTTGAAATGAGTCCCGTTGTCAGATACTATATCATGAGGGACTCCAAATCTGCAAGGAAGATTTTTATGAATGAAGGACACTACATGACGTCCTTCCACTGTTATGAGAGTGACGACTTTACCAACTTGGTAAAATAGCTCATTTGTAGCAAGAAAATACTTATGGTCATTAGAAGTTGTAGGGGATATTGGTCCAACTACGTCAAATGCCCACATTGAAAATGGTCAAGAAGATGTCACAGAATGCAAGTGAGAGGCTGGTGCATGGATCATTGGAGCATGCAGTTGGCATTCTTTACATCTTTTGACGAATTGGTAACAATTTTTTTGCATAATAGGTCACTAATATCCAGCTCGAATTATCTGTTTGGTGATGGTTTGGTAACCAACATGGTCCCCACAGTCTCCTCGATGTGACTCTTTGATAATTTCTTTTGTCTCGTCCTTATCAAATGCACCAAGAGTATTCAGTAGTAAATCCACGTCTGTATAGCACCCCTGCAAGAATAAAGTACCTTGCGGACATACATTGAATTGCTTTCTATTCATTTTTGGGCATTCCGATAAAAAATTCTTTGTTTTCAATGTACCTTTTGAGGTCATGATACCAAGGTGTATTCCCTTCTTGGATATGATGCACATGGGTCACCATTTCAAAAGCATGATGTTATAATCTTCCTATCTCAAAAGAACCAATTGCTTCATTGAATTTAAAGATGATAGTGGATCCTAGGCTCGCGAGGCCATCCGCAATAGGGTTGCCTTCTCTTTTTATGTGAGTTATTTGTACTTCTTCAAACTGATGGATCAAGGTGGTGGCGATCTCTTGATATGGCACCAACTTTTGTCTTTAACTTGTCATTCTTCATTCACTTGGTTTATGATAAGCTGAGAGTCACCGAAGGCATGCACATTTTTTACTTAAAAACTTAGTAAAGAACGAAGTCCTTGAATGAGGGCTTCATATTCAGCCATGTTATGGGTACATGGAAAGTCAATTTTCAAGGAATATGAGATCATTTCATCCTCCGGAGTGATAAGTAGGATGCCTATTCCTGATCTCAACACATTCCTGGATCCGTCAAAGAACATCTTTCATACCGAGACCATTTTCAATCTTAGTACATGTTCATTACGGAACTCATTGTTAGTTTTGATCTCCTCGTATTATGGAAAGTTTGTTAACTGGTCCACAATTGCTTGTTCTTTAATTGACTTCTAGGACATATATTCAAAATCATATTGTATCAACAAAACTTGCCATTTGGCAGCAAATGATGTCTCAGCTTTTGACACATCTAAGCCAATGCTAAATAGGTTTTTTTCATTGAGTACTTCTTTTTGTACTAGACAAAAGTTTTGCTAATGTAATAAACTGCATCTCGATATGACTTTCTTCCTCATATTGTGCCAAAAAACCACCACATGCTGACTCATTCTGTAATGTAAAGCAACAATGGTCTACCGAACACCGAGGGTTTTAGAATTGGTGGATTTATGAGGTATTTCTTGATCTTTTTAAACTACTGTTGGCATTCAAAACCTCATTCAAACTTGACACATTTCCTCAGCAGCTGGTTGAATAGTTGCATCTCATGGCCATATTGAAAGTGAATCATCTTATGGACTGGATTCACCATTGCAAATTTCGTAGTTCCTTGATATTTGTATGTCGTGGCATATCAATGATCGTTTTAGCTTTGGTAAGATCCATCTCAATTCCTCTTTTACTGACAATGAAACCCAAAAGTTTACTCGATTCAACCCCAAGCACACATTTTTGAGGATTCAAACGAATCTTGTACTGTAAAAGTCTTTTGAATACCTGGGCAAGGGTTTCAATGTGATCTTCTCTTGTCTTGGATTTGATCAACATGTCATCGATATATGCATCCATGATTTTATGCATTTGGTCATGGAAGATGGCAGCCATGGCTCTTTGATAAGTTGTTTTAGCATTCTTTAACTCAAATGGCATCACTGTGAAACATAAAGTACCCCAAGGTGTAGTAAAAGCAGTCTTAAGTTGATCATTGACTACTAATTTGATTTGGTTATATCCTGAATATCCATCCATAAAAGAGAACATAGCATGACCTGCGGTACTATCTACCAATAAATAAATGTTTGGAAGTGGATAATCATCTTTCGTCGTGGCTTTGTTCAAGTCTCAAAACTCTATGCGTAACCTGACTTTGTCATTTTTCTTGGGGACCACCTTAGCCAACCATTTGGAGTAATCAATGGCACGAATGAATTTTGCCCTTAGTAGGTCTTCTAATCCTTCTTTTACAAACCCTTCTAGTCGAGAATCAAGTTTATGCAACTTTTGTTTACTGGCTTGCAACTAACATTTAAGGGCAAACGCTGTTCAACGAACAGGGGTCTAAGTCAAGCATATCTTCATAAGTCCAAGCAAAAGCTTCTTGGTTACTTATAAGAAAGTCCACCAATCAGTTCTTCTCATCTACTGACAAACTGGTACCAATTTGAAGGATTTTAGGATTCTTGCTGGTTTCAATATTAATATCTTCAATTGGATCATTAACCAAGGATGAGAAATGTTCTTGTTTCTAAATCTGAGTAAATTTCGGTAATTCTGATTCGGGTATTGTCGTAGATTCTATTTCAAAGATTGCTTGTTTGACAAATGCATTCTGGAGGGACTTACGAAGAAAAAGAAAAACCTGAGACATGTCGAGTTCTGACATCCTCTAAAGATGAGGATAAAGGAAAAAAAATTGGATGAAATTAAAATGAAAGGAAATGATGAAAAAATGAAGGTTCATACACACTGAGAGTTTTAAAAGTTACATCCAAAGAAAACACTAACAAAGATGACATAGACTGAAGATGAAAATAAGGAGTAGAAAGTTGACAACATAAACTTTTAAGGAATGATGGATGGTGGTCGGTTGGCATCCCACCACTCGGATATTCCTTCTTTACCACCGGGCCTGAGAACCAAGTGTATAATATCTGCGTCCTCCACTCTTGTCAAGCTACTGCAAACAATGGCACCCATTGAGGGGAGCTGAGGTCGAATTCTGGAATAGCACCCAAGAGAGATATAAGTAGACCGTTCAGGCCCTTCCTCGAAAAGGATGTGATCATAAGAGAGGGTGACACCACGTTGAAAAGAATACATTTTGAGTGATGACTCAGAAGGGTAAAGATTAAATTAGTGGAAAAATATTGACTAGGTTGACAAAGACAATATGAAGTAGAGGTATATAATGAGGTTGTAAATCATCACGTAAGGCTTTACACACATCCATATGTCATTTGAAATAATTTTTGGAGAGAAATGGGTATAGGGACCTAATTGAAATAATTTTGTGTCACGATAATCCAATGTCAAGTTATGCCTATATACCTTAGCCAAATGGTTTAGTACTAGCATAGATCCTTCCTTAGACAGCTAAGGGTATGGTTCATCAACTTCTTGATCACTCGTCGATATACCACAAATTACCACTCATCGTACTAACGAGGGGGCTTTCTCACCCAAGGTATGGTTCAGTTGCAAGGCTTAGTTTTGTGCTGCCGCCTAACACCAAGCCCGATAACATGATGACCGGGACAAATATATATGAGGAATTTTGAAATATGAGAAATCATGCAAAATCAGTCGCCACTAATGCAATGTTGCCTAAGATGATGATTAAAACAAATAGAAGAGCAAACATTGTTTTCAAACAATTCTTCAATTGATGAAGGTTGTATTTGATCCTAGATCTAAGTGAACATGATTAATCCTTCTCAATTAGTCTTATGTGCAAGAAAGCAAATACAATCACCAGACAATGTAATGAAATGGTGATGGGGTCAAGGCCAAAGAAGGGAACATGTTTTATCATCGACAATATATGAGATGTTCAAGTTTGTGAAAATACATCAATGATAATCATAGTCAAACGATGGTGGGTCCCATCATGGTCGTCATATGTTCGTAGCCCCAAAATTTCTTTTGGCTTTTGGAGTGCTTCAGAAAAATGAAATTTTATTTTGAAAATAAGAGAGAAATGAACTTGCTCGTCGATACAAGCGTCGACCGTTCCCGGTGCCTTTACTCGGGGTAATCAATCCAAGGGTTATGTTTATTCTTCATGCATTTCGTTTTGGCTTAAACATCTTTTTCATTCTATATGCGGTGTAGTGTTTGAGAAAAAATATTGAAAGTTTAATGTTTCAAGCTTTTGAAAAAGTTCTTGAAGAATTACTTGAGAGTATAGAACATTTTGATTTGAGAAATTTTGAATTGAGAATCTTTATAATTATTTGGAAAACTTTGAAGATTATCTTTTAAAAACATTTTAGTGTTCACTTAAGACTTTAAATAGGTTTGAGGTTTTGTCTAATTAAGTTACTACCTATTTAGAGCTCTATCTCATTTTGCTTAAATTCATTTGAAAATGTGTTTGTGATCATAAGTGATATATTAAGTAAGTGTGAATGCGTGAATGCATTGATCCTATGTGATTAAAAGAGAATAAAACATTCCTACTATAACATACATCTAAGATTTTTGTTTTGATAACTATTATAAATATTTTTACAAAGAAAGAAAATTTTTTGAAAATAGAATGGGGATCAACATCAAGCATGAATCCAATATTGAGTCATTAGTTCAGTTTTGGTCTTGGTAAAGTTGGTAAATAAAAGAATTATGAGAGAAAAATGTTAAAAAGAATGAAAAAGATGAAATACTTTCATAAAAAGAAAGAGACAGAGAAATAAACTTCAAATGTCACTAGATGAAAGATTTTTAAAGGAAAAGATACATATCTTTATATGTATGTAAATACGTACATGTATATATATACATATATGTACACGTTTGTACGTGAAAGTTTTTGAAAATTAAGTATTAACTTAAATAGAGAGAAAAAAAAGTTCTTAAAAGAAAGAAAGAATGAATGAATGAATGAATGAAATGCACATATACGTGTACATATTATTACACATATACATATATGAAAGTTCCTAAAAGGAAGATACTGATTCGAAGAGAAAGAGAGATTTTAGAAGAAAAGGAATATATATATATATATATATATATATATATATATATATATATATATATATATATATATATATATATATATAAATTTGTAGGAGAAAACATTTAACTTGAAGAGAGAAAATAGAACACATGTATACACGCATTCATGTGTATATGAAAATTTGTAAAATAGAATGTGGAAACATAGAGAGAGAATGATGAATGGAATCATCATGTGCACATATATGTATATAACATGTATATACATATGTGCCTTCATGATATTAGAAATCAATAAATGGTTTAAAGTAACCGACTTCAAGTTTGATGTAGGCCGAAAGAAAGTTTGGATTCATACAAGAGTCTAAGTTAAGTCTCAAAAGCCATATTAGAAAGGGTCCTTTCGAAAATATTTTGTAAAGCATGATTTCGAATATTTTTATATATGAACATAAAACATAATTATTTTGTTTGTTGCAAGGGAATATGTTTCTTCCACCAATTGGGTATGGAAGAAAATCAAACCATACGATAAGACACTCATTAGGGTTCCTAATAGGATGATTAAAAAGGAAGCTAACACAAAATGACGTGCAAATGCATATTAACATGTACATATTTGTGAATGTCTTTTTCAAGTTGGACAAGCTCCAACCTCAAAAATTATTCAATAATAAAAGCAATCATCTCATCTTCTCATGCTTCTGGTGCACTCAAGTATAACTTCTTGACTCTAAAATAGAGATTGAAAGTCATCTCATATGGCCATGGGGAGATGAAGAGGAGAAGAAATTAGGGAACCAAAGAAGGCTATATTCAAGAAAAGATAGAACATGATGCAATCATAAGATGAAATATCATCTCATCTTTTCATGTTCCCGGTGCACTTAAGAATAGCTTTTGACTCCGAAAATGAGATTTAGAGCTTTCTTGTATGGTCATAGGGAGATGAAGAAGAGAGGAAATAAGAGAACCAAAATAAGGTTATATTCAAGAAAAGATAAAACATGATGCAATCATAAAATAAAATATCATTTTATCTTCTCATACTTTCGATGCACTCAAGAATAGCTTTTTGATTCCGAAAAAGAAATTTTAGAGTTATCTTGTATGGCCATGGGGAGATGAAGAAAGTAAGGAAAAAAAAAACATCACAACAAGACTACATTCAAGAAAAGAAAGAACATGGTTCAATCATAAAATGAAATATTACTTCACATTTGCATGCTCCTGGTACACTCAAGAATAGTTTCTTGACTGCGAAAAAGAGATTTTAGAGTTTTCTTGTATGGTCATAGAGAGGTGAAGAATGGAAGAAGCAATGAAAAAAATGGAGTGACATGATGATTACATACCTCTAATGAGAATGATTTTAGGGAAAAATGTTCACTCTTGTTTCGAATGATCTTATATTCACCTTGAATGAAGCTCCAAGATGATGAAGAAAAAGCCTCTAAGAAATCTTTTGTCCTCCTTTCAAGAGTTGTAGCTTGTTGAAGTTTGCTCCCAAAGTCGGAGAAGAAGAAGAAGAATGAGAAAGAAAGAAGAAAAGGGGAATGGAGGAAAAGAGCTTAAGGAGAACTCTAAGTCTTCAAATGCACTAGAGCTTCTCCAGAGGCTAGCTCATGCCCAAGATGGAGGATAATGAGGGTTTTTATAGAGAATTTTGAGACAAAAACTCAAAATTTGATTTTTTTTTTTTAAATTTCACAATCTTTTCATACGAATTTCAAATAATTTTGAATTATTTTCTATTTTTTTAGAAAAGAAATAGGTTTTGACTGAGTATGCTTGGCCGTTAGACCTGTAAATCCCTTTTTGAGGTGTAGGCAGGGCTAATGTCCACCTAAAATGTTTAAAAATGCCCTCTAACGGTTGATTTTTGAAGAAAAATGGGTCTGCGTAGTGGGCAGGCCCCAGAAGGCATCTCGGTAGCACGTGTGTGCAGCAATGCAAGGTGTGCACGATCGCACAACGCGTGGACACACGAGCTGTCGCACGACAGTGCAATGCGCGGTCGTGCGGTCGTGCAACTGTGCATCGCACGACTGTGCGTCTCGGGACCCGCAAAAAAACCTTTTTTTTAAATGATTTTTTGTTACAGATGGGCAGTCAACTTCATTTTAAGTGATTCCAAACTCGTTTTAAATCTGATTTGGGTTCAATTGATTGCCGACTCGTTTTAGCATGCGACTTAGGCTTAAAAACATGTTTTGGCGTGATAATGAGTCCTTAAAACAAAAGGAAGGTCCGTGCATGTGCAGCACTCATAAATTCAAATTTTGTCGTTTCAAACTTGATTTCTAATTTTGGGTTTGAAATGCTTGATTTGGATCTGAACATAGGTTTTGATTCTAATTTAGATCCAAAAATTGGATTTTGGATTTAAATCTTCCATCTAAAGTTGAGTTTTGTGTTTTGGTAAAAGAGTGTAGCCTTTTGGTAAAAATTTGGGGTGATTACATATCTAGATCTGGATTCCAATCCCAACTCTAGATCCAACACTGAGCCCCAGATCCATATCCTGATCCAAATCCTATCTTTAGATCTAAACAGATCCTTATGATCCAAATTGTAGCTCCATATCCAAAACCGAGCCCAGATCCGGACTGGATTCAAATCTCATATCCAGATTCAAGACCATGATATAAAGCCCTAATATTTGCAAAGCATTTAGAAGCTTAATAACCTATTATTAAAATTGCAACAAAAGGAGTTGGAACATCATCGACTTGATATGTGTGATTAAATCTATGGCAACAATTTAATGTTAAGTGGTTCCATTTACCACATATTTGGCAAATCATTCAAATAAAATTTGCTTTTCTTGGACAATGACTTTCTTAATTACCTCCTTGCATCTCCTTGGGATTATTGATATTGGAGTTGAAGATTTGTTTCCTTGATTGAACCCATGCCTTGCTATCGAACACAGTTTTCTTTTTGTTAAAATATCCACATTTTCTATAACATGCAACTTGTTTGTTGACATCTTCAATAGTCTGATTGGGTGTGTTACCTTCTCTAGTAAGAGAACTTGCATGTTTTAGCCTTCTACAAATGCAAGGACTGCATGCACCAAGATAAAAAATTATTGTAATTCAACTTCAAAGAAATGAAGTTAAAAATGTTCTATGCTTTTGGATACGGATACAAAATACTTGAAGAAATTTGTACAAAGATAAGATGACATAAAACAACAAGATAACACTACAAAAAATGTAGTAGCAAAATCAAAATAGATCAAGAGTGTGATCAGTACTTGATGTTGTCCATTATGCCCCATTTGATGGCAGGGTAAATTTTTGTGCAGTAAATTTACCATGGAAAAAGTCTCAAGAAAAATGTATAGAAGGAAAAATTTGATTTTTTCCAACTCTAGACCATGTTTGATGGGTTGGAAGTTTTTTCCATTCAAAAGTTGTCTACGTTTGGTGCACAAGAAAAAAACACCACAGATAAATTTTTTTACCTTTGTGTTTTCAACGGTTTTTAATCTAACAAGACATTTGCCTTTACAGCAGTAACTCCACTTCAGAATTGTAAAAAACATAAGATAATTCTTCTCGATTAATAGAGAAGCCTCTGATTGATAACATAGCACTCTCTGTTACAATCAGTACAGATGATTAGGTTTGATGTACAATGTGACAGTACCAACCAAAAGAACAATTGCTTCCTTATACATGAATAGGCTTCTTTGGATAACCAACTAAAGTGAAGTAGTAAAAGATTACCACAGAAATTTTCAACCAGCAGTGCCAGCAATAGTTGTCATGAACTCCTGGAAGATATATGAACAGCATCTTGAGTATTGCAAGGCTAATTGCTACGTTTTACAGTCAAGTGCTTGACAAGAAGAACTACAACACCAGCATATTTTCTGAGTTAAATCTCAGGATAAATAAAAGAATGTAGAGGTCCAGGCCTGCATAGAGCTTCTTATTGGTGCTCATGACAAAGCTGCCTTTCGCATGAGGCTGACCCATTTTTTAGTTAAGAAGATCTCCACTTTTGACATGTATGATTCCATTCGAGGGTGAATATTCATAGAGCTCCCTCCCTCGCTGAAATAGCTCACATAGAGAATCTTAAATATTAGGTGGCTGTTTTATAAGGACATCAGGTATCAAATAGTTTCTATAAATTTCTCTATTTAGAGTGATAACATTATTTCCAATACCAAGAAATCCAGTTTTATGACCACCTCTTCCAATGAAAGCATAAATATAAAAGGCTTCACTATTGAGATAACTCAAGGAATGCAATCATGCTATCCATGAAGATACCACATCATGCTTCAAGATTCACATTTCACCTGATAGAACTATAGAACCAGCCTTCTTACTTGAACCACTCAGATTTGGCCTGAGAGACAATTTTTTCTTAATTTATAACAATGGTTGTGCCAACAAATTGAAACACAACAAGCCCATTGGGAGCCAATTAAGTCAAGCTTCACAAAGCTAACTTTGACTCTAGTCCAACTCATTTGCTTTCATAGTCACTAGAGAATGGAATTTTTTTTGCATACATATAAGAAGCATTGCAAACAATACCCTATCATATTTTCTATGTCAATAAAAGTGATGGTACAAAGAGGCAAAAAACAAAATAGCAAATTGAAAGCACATTAATGATTAAGAAACTCTTTGTTGTCTAAGTAAATAAACCTACTCTTTGAGGTTTGTTCTTCTTAGCATAAGGAAAGAATTGCTCTCGAGTTTCACAAATGCAACTGTAAAAGAAATGAGGTATTTTACCCACAACTTTCCACTTAGGCCCAGGTTCTTTCATTCTAAAATCATATCATTCTTTATCAAAACAACATAACACATCCAGTCCCTTGATTTATCCTTGACATGTCATATACTACCAGGCACATGGACCCATAAAATACCATACAAAAACATATAGTGCACTAGTCTGACCCAATAACTTCAACCTAGAATAATGAAAACCAATAATGGCTTCCATTAATACTTGAGAACACAGACAGAAACAATGTCAATGGAAGCCCATTGCATCAACATTGACAACAAACGGCTGATAGTTAGGGTTTGGCCATGCGCTATCATTTACCTTTGATGTGGCGACAATCCACTATCCTGTAACCACCATGCAAGAACATTCCATGCGATGACAAAGATAAGGGGCCCATGAAGAAAGGTCTGTCACAGATGGTTTACCATGTGCCGATCAATATTAGGATCCTCCGGTCTGACAAACAACTGTCTTCTTGGATGTACTTGTAGACAAAAAAAATGGATGATGATGGGAGGAGAAGTTACAGAGGTAGAAAACATGAAAAATCGACGGGATGGATGCTCCATGGCATGTGGTCGACAAACAGAGGGAGAGGGGGAGAGATAGAATAGAGATGGCACGAGAGAGAGATGGCAATAGAGAAAAATGGTGTCTTACCTGTGAAGAAGCACACCCGCCATGCCCCACTCTTCTATGAGAATGAAAAAGAAAGATGAGCAGAAAGAGAAAGCAAAAAACGGCCAAAAAAAAAGTCAATGGTAAAAAGTCAGAACCCCCGAGGTCTGACTTTATTTCTGACTTTTTTCTGGGTAAAATTACCCTGATCTATTGGATTCCTCAAGGGAGTTTTCCCTGCATTTGAATTGAAAATGAAAAGCCATACAAAAACAGCAACTTCTCCCCAATACGTAATAAAATTGTTGTGCATCAAATGGGGCCTAAGTAAATGATCCTCACAATATCATCAACACAAGTGTATCTTTTACATAGATAAATGTTGTAACTTGTGGCATGGCTTTGTTAACATCTTGAGCACCATATGAGTCTGGACAAACTAGATCTACAAGGCTTTCAGTATTACCTACTCTAAAACCAACTAGTTTCCCTACCTTGTAGCTATTCATAACACTTAATTTTGCAGAAATTGATAACAAAACCTTCTCATCATAGAAAAAAAAAGTTCTCCAATTTTAAGAAAATTTTAAGAAATGAATAAGAAAATAATGGATCTCGCAACTAGCACCAAAAGTAGTTGGTTAATTTATCAATGGCCAAAAGGTGGCTTTTGGGTAGCACCATGGATGGCGAAAAGGGCAGAGACTGAACGCCAGTCAACAAATGGATGCAAGTGCCCCTGCAGCTATTGGAGTTCAGGCCAATCAATTTGTCTTATGCTAGTTCACCCTTATTTAGAATTGCTTTTGAGATTGTGAATGATACGATTAAGCTTTCATCATCATCCTTGATTAAAGTTGTCAGCCCGTGACAGTGGTACCAGAGCCAGGTTTGGTTCATCTAGCAAGAAGAAACATAGGGAGTTTAATTTTATTGAGTAGGAGTGGGCAACATGTGGGCGATTGCCCATACGAACCCCAAAAAACTTCTTACTTTGTATCTTGATATTTTTGAGCAATTTTTCTCATTTACATATTCATGCACCTTAATTATTCTAATATTTTATACCTAGTGCCTCTTAGCCAGAATTTTCTATCTCCACCCTTATATAGAGCAAAACGATGACATGCTATTGTTATGAGTGCAATGTTTGGGGAAGAGATGGGGTCTATGGGCATGCTCCCATGAAAAGAAACGAGGCAAACAATGAACCAGTCAAGGTTCTATCTTCTGCAATTGAAAGCACCATTAGTCAATTGGTTGTGACTAACATCAGCTCATTGAATTGATAAATAGGTGATTAAGGACCATAATATGAACTCTAGTTGTTAAATGGACAAAGCTGCAAGCCCAGTTGGTCCTCAAGATGCACGGGTCAATGCTTGGAGAATTAGTTTAATCTACGATTGATCTTTTCGTGAAAGGTTTTCTAAATGATACATTCAATAAAATATACATCAAGTTCGGCCACCAGAGAGTTTAAAACTGAACTCTTACAAGGGTGAGTAACATAGGAGACAAAATGCTATAAGAATTTGATATTCATTAATGGAAATTCACTTTATTTTTATTGAATAAAATAAGAAAATGTCAGTACAAAAAATTCAGCATGCCTTGGGGTGTAGTCTAGCTAGTAAAAATTCGCATCATTTTGATTCTCATGAGCACTACTTTTTTACATTGCAAACGATAGCAGACACTATGAATAAAGTATGTATGTTCACATAGGTCACATTGTAGCCTAAACTCTAGCGATAAGGAAACACAGAGGAACTTTGGCCTTTTTGTATCCCCACCCAAAATAATTCAACCACTAAAGACACTCAATTTCAAACATGAGTTGTACCTATTTATTTTGCTGCTCTTTAAAAGAACATACTTTTGTGTTTTTTTCTCAACAAAAATTTGGACCGTGTGGGCTTGTAGCCCACCCTTGTTTTGAACGGGAATAAAGGAAGGATCTAAACGAATTAAAGGGATGGAGTGAGCCTTTGTTGAATTCGACTTATAGATCTTATGTAATGAAATTTGTACACGAGACTTGGATTCTTTTTTTTTTTTTAATTAAAGCCGACCACTGTTAACTTAAGATCCAATAGTTATATGTAATTGGGTAAGATCTTTACTGGGATCGGGATATCAAAAATTAGTTTCAATTATAAAACCGCATAAAATCCGATACTAAACGATCCAAATTTCTTGATTCTAAGTGGATCTGAAATCAAATAAACGAGTAATCGGACATATACAATCTCATTCACATTCGACGCTCCAGTTGAACCGTGGTGACCTATGTCACCTGAGTGCGGGGTGCGGGTGCCGGCGCGGCACATTTCAAAAAATTTAGGTGCGGCGGTGCTGCGAGAGTATTTTATTATTATTAATATTATTATTAAATTATAATAATAACGATAATATGTATATAATGCATATGACAAAAAATTGTCTATAAACCACGAAATTATTAAATAACAAGATCAAAATTGCAATTTGTTGATATCAAAATTACAATTTATTGAATGGAGGTCACCTTGCAGGGCAGGCTGCAATCGACGACTTCGTTGGCTCCATCGACCACCAAATGCGACGTATAGAAGAGGGATTCAGATTAAGAAGAAATGAAAGTCGAAGAAAAGGGAAGAAGAAGAAGAAGGGACGAAGAGGGATGAAGGTCGAGGAAGAGGGAAGAAGAAGAAGAATGGACGAAGATGGATGAAGCTTGAAGGTTGAGGAAGAGGGAAGAAGAAGAAGAAGAAGAAGAAGGGAGGAAGAGGGATGAAGCCTGAAGGTCGAGGAAGAGGGAAGAAGAAGAAGAAGGGAGGAAGAGCAAAAGGTGGAAGAAGAGGGAAGAGTTAAAAACGTAAAAAAAAAAAAAAAACTTAAAAATTGGACCAAATTAGACTTTCTCGCCTTTGACCGCACCCGACTCGGGTCAAACGAGAGTCGGGTGCGAGTCTGAAAAAGACAATTTTAGTCAGGTGCGGCTGACCGCACTCGACTCTTGTTGACCAATTTGGGTGCGCACCCGCACCAGCACCCGCATCGTGTCGACGCGGGTGCTTGGCCAAAAACGAAGCACTCACCCTTATTTAGAATGAAATTCAACATTGCCATCTATTATTGTTCTTGGTAGTACATAGTCATTGTTTAGTTTTAGATTGCATTTCATGTTCTATTAAATCAGTTTAGCTTAAAGATTATATGTAGTTTGTTTTGTCGATTTGATTATATATAAGATAAATTCCTTAGATTAGTTTAGTAATCAGGTTGTTTGTAGTTTTATACATATTCAGTTTTTCTTGGGTTTTGAATCATTGTTTTTTGTTTTTCTGAGCTCTATAAGTTAATTCTTATTCTCCAATTTCTAGTTAAGTTTGAATCTCTTGATTTGTCTTGTTGTTTAGATTATCTTTTTATTTTGTCTATGTCCTATTCATCAAGGTTCACCAATTCCTTTTTTAGGTTAGCTTAGACATTAACTTGTTTCTCCTTTAGTTAGTTAGAGTTTTAGTTTAGGTAGTTTAATTATAGATCACAAGCTTTGTATGTGTTTTCTTCCATTTCTTAGTTGATGAACTAATTGTTTTCTTCAAGCTGGAGAACTAGTTTATTGTATTGTAACTGAACATGGTAGTCTTGGTCTTGCAAAAGCAACTGAAGTGTCAATGAACTAGTTTGTTTAAGTTCATTTTTAGTTCCATCATTGAAATCACTTTTTGCTTTAGTTGGTGAATTATTTAGTTTAGACTTTTTATTCTCCTGTGTAAAATTAATAATCTAGATTATATTAAATATTGTTAATTAAGCTTCTCATTTGAGCAAATTCAGGTTAATTGTTTTGCTTATCCCATTCTTTGTGGAATCAATTTGAACCACCACTCTATACAAGTATATGAGTTTGTCTATGCCTTGATGCATAATGTTAAAATTTCTTTGTAAAATGAGGTCCATTGCTGCTCTTCAAGTTTGCTTTTGCTATCAAGAACTACTCAAAACAGACTTAATAACATCTCAAAGGAACTTATGAATTGTAAATTATCCCAAGAGAAGCATAATATACTCCCCATAAATTTGTCAAAGAACAAAATGACATAGAAAGAAGGGAGGACAAGGGAGGGAGCTCCCCACCATAGCACATGAGAGAGAGAGGGGGGAGAGAGAACAAAATAATAATGATAATAATATTTGTGACCGCAATTGCGTGATTGTGATCAGCATGCTTCTTGATGCTAATTTTCAACATTAGACATGATAATAATATTTGTGACTGCAGTTGCATGGTGTGATAAACATGCTTCTTGATTCTATCTCTCTCTTTCTTTCTCTCTCTCTCTATCTATCTAATATATATATATACATATATATATATATTGAAAAATCCTCTATCTGGATGTCTCCAACACACAGCCCTTGCATGGGGTTACATCAGGCTGTGTTTGTGAGATATCCAAATGGACAGATGGACGAAGGATTTATATAAATATATATATATCATTGAATACAAGTCTTTGAAATTATCATTTCAAAAATTTTACTTTAATTGATCATAGTTCTTGGATAATAAGTTTTAACAAAATGCTCATATTCTTATTTTTAATAACTGTCTACCAATATTTCGTAAGTGATTATGAGGCTCTTCTAAACTGAGTAGTCTCCAAGAAATGCTCTTTAAATCCAACATTCCAAGTATGAAAACTAAAAGTACTGACATTCTTTTTGCCATAGTTTTTCAAAGCATTTTGTATATAAGAGTGCAAAGACTAATAAGTGAGAAATGATTTCATCTATCAAAACCTTCCTTCTTAGGAACAAAGACAATATTGGTGTAGTTTTATCTTCAAGAACTTGTCCTTTCCTTTGAACAGATATTTGGTCGCATAACATATATAATCATTGTTTATATGATACTAGCAATGAAATATTTGCATGGTCGGGAACCCATTGATACTAGGGTTGTTCTCAGCATCCTTAATTTATGTCAAAAAAGTAAAGAGTTAAAGAAAATTAATATTGTTATCCTCTAGAAAGAGGATGGTTGCTGGTTCATCTTTAAACTACTCCTAATTCACCTCCAATTGTATTTTCTCATTGATATATGATATATTCATGGTCTCCTATGATCTCACAACTAACGGCCTGACAAAATGAATCTCATTCCTTGAAATCCCTTTCTTCAACATTACATGAAAATATTTTGAATTTGAGTTCTCTTTAGAAATCTGACATTTGACCTTCATCTTCCTCAATGTCTTATATAGTTTTGTAATTTTGTTGTTCATTCTTGGTGTGGAGAACCTAGATAAAGTGTTCATGTTACTTCTTCTACATCTTTCTGAATTACATTCACATGTAAGGAAACTTATTTTATACATTGGTCAAGTCAACAACATTTTCTTTCTTTCTTATCTTTAATCAACTTCACTATGATAGTTTCAAGGCAACATTAAACCTCAAAAAGCCTTTAATGTGTTTCCTAAAGAACTTTCGCTTGTTTCCTACACCCTTTCTCCTATGTCTAGAAAGAAAGAAATTTCTAAGGACCTTTAAATAGTTAACAATCACTTGTTGTGAGCAAAGAAAAGTAATCCAATAATAATTTGTGCAAAATGAACTGATGTGAAGTGAAATTGAATTCACATCATTCAGAATTCAGCAAAACATGGTAAATATAAGTGGTTTTAAGGTCACCCGATAGTTGAGTGTTGCTCAATAGTATCACACATGCTTGTTCTCATTTACCTTTAGTATCACACTAGACTCATTTGAGCCTTCTATAGAAGTTTGATTTTTGTCATTTCTATCTTGATAATCTTGTGTAGTCTAGATCCCTAGAATATTAAGGCATGAGAGAAAATATCGGATGACTTTGTGTTTCTAAAACAAGGAATGTCTATGTAACTTTTAGTGATACGCTCTCATAATAAGCATAAGCTCATTTCCAAATTCTACCATTAATATTAGAATAGCTTATCATAGACATGATTTTACATTGATCTTGCACCTTTCCACATGTATAATCTTGTAATGATCAGCATAGGCTTTCAAATTCCATATTTAGCAATAATAAACAAATTCATCCAAACTTTTGCTTAATCCAATTCCATTTTAATATTTGAGTTTAGGAGGAAAGATAAGTGTGATTTATCATATAATTAACAATGTATTTGGCCTTGCTTCTTATCATGTCCTCCTTAGATCCAGGCTAGCACTTTATGGTAGGATCTAATCCTCCTCACTTGATCCCACGGGACAAAAGACATTGTTTTCATCAAATCTAGATCTCCAATTGGGCTTACTACTCATTTTCGTTTCGCCTTACCCATGAACAATGTTGCCTTGCAAAAGAAAACTTCCTCCATCCTGACTCCACCAATGGCACTGAGAGATTGGCCCATTGACAGTTTTTTTTTTTTTTTGGCTGATGAGGAAGATGAGCCTGCACACTCCATTTGAGAATCTCCACCCTCCATTTCTTAATCAACAAAGCTCCACCACAGGCATCAACTTCTACTTGGAGAATTCTTCCTGCATAAGGTCTCCCCAAGAAAGAGTGAACCAAGATTCCTTGTGTCACCAATAGACCTTCATAGCCTATTACAGACACTAGCAAAGCACTCACTCAACGCTATCACCCTTGACTCTCACCTCAAATGCTTATTTTGTAACGGTTTCAGTGAGAGATAGTCAAAGTGTCACACTCCAACCATTTTCCTCACCATTCAGGGGCAAAGCCAAAAATTTTTTATGGGGCAGGCCGAATTAAGGATTCTAAAATTCTGGCTTGGGCCGAAATATCATTTTTCAAAATTTTTATCTAAAAAAATGATTTTTTTTTTAATTTACACCATTAGCTCCTTTAGTAGCCTACTAAAAGCTGAGCTACTTGCATATGTCACAAGGGTCTATGCCCTTCGAAATAGATGTACGATGTCGTTCTTGACGAGTGCATCTAAATCGATAGAAACGCTTGCGCCCAACGCCGCTTCTTTCTTACTGTTAATGAAGTCTTGGTTTCAAGTTATCCATTGTCTCTCTTGCTTACATTGCATTCACACTCTCCTTTGATTGTTTGCCGTTGATGACGTCCCTCTCTAGAATTGCTTTTGAGATTGTGAATGATACGATTAAGCTTTCATCATCATCCTTGATTAAAGTTGTCAGCCCGTGACAGTGGTACCAGAGCCAGGTTTGGTTCATCTAGCGAGAAGAAACATAGGGAGTTTAATTTTATTGAGTAGGAGTGGGCAACATGTGGGCGATTGCCCATACGAACCCCAAAAAACTTCTTACTTTGTATCTTGATATTTTTGAGCAATTTTTCTCATTTACATATTCATGCACCTTAATTATTCTAATATTTTATACCTAGTGCCTCTTAGCCAGAATTTTCTATCTCCACCCTTATATAGAGCAAAACGATGACATGCTATTGTTATGAGTGCAATGTTAGGGGAAGAGATGGGGTCTATGGGCATGCTCCCATGAAAAGAAACGAGGCAAACAATGAACCAGTCAAGGTTCTATCTTCTGCAATTGAAAGCACCATTAGTCAATTGGTTGTGACTAACATCAGCTCATTGAATTGATAAATAGGTGATTAAGGACCATAATATGAACTCTAGTTGTTAAATGGACAAAGCTGCAAGCCCAGTTGGTCCTCAAGATGCACGGGTCAATGCTTGGAGAATTAGTTTAATATACGATTGATCTTTTCGTGAAAGGTTTTCTAAATGATACATTGCAATAAAATATACATCAAGTTCGGCCACCAGAGTTTAAAACTGAACTCTTACATGGGTGAGTAACATAGGAGACAAACTGCTATAAGAATTTGACATTCATTAATGGAAATTCACTTTATTTTTATTGAATAAAATAAGAAAATGTGAGTACAAAAAATTCAGCATGCCTTGGGGTGTAGTCTAGCTAGTAAAAATTCGCATCAGTTTGATTCTCATGAGCACTACTTTTTTACATTGCAAACGATAGTAGACACTATCAATAAAGTATGTATGTTCACATAGGTCACATTGTAGCCTAAACTCCAACGATAAGGAAACACAGAGGAACTTTGGCCTTTTTGTATCCTCACCCAAAATAATTCAACCACTCAACACACTCAATTTCAAACATGAGTTGTACCTATTTATTTTGCTGCTCTTTAAAAGAACATACTTTTGTGTTTTTTTCTCAACAAAAATTTGGACCGTGGGGGCTTGTAGCCCACCCTTAGTTTTGAACGAGAATAAAGGAAGGATCTAAACGAATTAGATGGATGGAGTGAGCCTTTGTTGAATTCGACTTATAGATCTTATGTAATGAAATTTGTACATGAGATTTGGACTCATTTTTTTTTTTTAATTAAAGCCCACCACTGTTAACTTAAGATCCAATAGTTATATGTAATTGGGTAAGATCTTTACTGGAATCGGGATATCAAAATTAGTTTCAATTATAGAACCGCATAAAATTCGATACTAAACGATCCCAATTTTTTGATTCTAAGTGGATCTGAAATCAAATAAACGAGTAAATGTAATCGGACATATACAATCTCATTCACATACGACGCTCCAGTTGAACCGTGGTGACGCCTTTTCCAGCTACCCATGACCGTTGCCCCACTGCCCGCGAAATGATCCGTCCAACTGTCCTCTCCCGCCCTCTCTCTCATTTTCTCTCAACAAAAAAAAAAAAGATCGACTTCCGGAGACTCCTCGCGATTATTTAGGGTTTATCGCCCTTGCCTCCTCTGTGGCAGTGGGAGGGCGGCGCTAAATTAGGGCTTTTGGTGTGTCTCTCCTTAGCCCCTTCTCATCTCGTCGATCTTTTGCGGGGTTCTCCAGGGGCTTGGTTGGTGCTTGGCGGCGGAAGCGGAGGCAATGGCGCAGTCGCTGGAGTTGCTTCTCATTCAGTGTCTGATGCCAGACAATGATGCCCGAAAGAAGGCGGAGGAGCAGATCGAGCAGTTCTCGAAGCACCCGCAGGTCGTCGTCGCCCTCACCGAGCACCTCCGAACTGCCAAGACCTCCAATGTCCGCCAGCTCTCCGCCGTCCTTCTTCGCAAGAAAATTACCGGTCACTGGGCTAAGCTCTCCCCACAGCTCAGGGACTCCGTCAAGTCCACTCTCATTTCCAGCATCACCACCGAGCACAGGTTTCCATCTTCCTCTCGCTTTTCTGACGGTCTATCTATCTCGGTCATTCTCTTACGGTTGTCTCTGATTTTTCCCATGTTCTTGCTGCACGAACTTTCTTCGTTGCCTTCGATTTGTTTGAGTTTTCTGGTTTTATATGATTGATGTTTCGTGCTCTCGGTCCTGGCAATAGACGGTGATGCTTTAAGAATTTCTGGTGGTCATTATTTAACTTTATCGTCTGAGAATTATTTATAAGTAAGATTGGATGCGATTGAATCGGATAAAGGAGGAAGCCGGACATGGGATCGTCTTGAGCTGGTGTCGCCACCTACCGTACTGAGTAAATATGCAGACGAGGAGATGGAATGGATCAAATTGGCTTATGCTCATGAGGACAACAATCATTAATTCAAATGAAGAGACATTTCTCCTGTGACGAACTGCTTTCTTAAGGATGTAGCTTAGATGCACCGATTTATTGGGACGATTAATGTGGCCTAGAGAGTTGCCATACTTATGCTATAATGGAATAAGGAAGGTCTACCAAGAAAAAAATCCCTTAACAGAGCAAGGAAAGGAGGGCTTCTGTAGCAAACAAGAGACAGGAGTTGTGTACAAGCACTGTACCACACAAGAAAGGATTCACCATGTTTTCCATTGTTTTTCCCCCACTCAGATGATTTATCGGAGTTCTCATCCATGTTGAGGCTTATGAAATTGGGAATGTATTTTAGTCGTTATGTCTTTATAGGATGTTGATATGCAATTAACAAAGAAGAAAGCAATTTAGTGGACATAGGAATTTGCTGAAAGTTAGCAAAGTACCCTTTGGATTCCGTGGTTCTGGTTTTGATATCCATCTGCACACAGATCAAGGCATTGTGTGTCTACACGGGGTATATTATTCTTGTATTTTGTACGGGCCAACTATCCCTGTTTGAGGTCATAAGATTGACCAACTAATTGACCAACTATCCAAGGCTATGTTGCGCAAGGTGCCACTAGGCTCCCCTAGGCAAAAAAGACAACCAATTTTTTTTTTAATTTTTTTAGTTATGTTAATATTTGAATTTTGAAATGTGGAGAGTAATAATGTAAAAATCATAATCAACTTAAACAATCAAAAATTAGTTGTTGACTTCATTGCATATGCAAAATCAATTAAAAAGTTTGTAATCTTGGTTGTCGAGTTGTTACATGCAGTGGCATTTTTTCCAATGTCGAGTAGGTGTTCTTATAACTAGTATATAAAAGTATAATGCATATTACTCATTATAGTATATAACATTATACATATTACATGTTTCTACAGCAGCATATAACAGTATAATACATATTACATATTACAGTATATAACAGTATACATGTTACTAAAGCACATATGACCAATGTTGTAAAAAGCGTATCGTAAGGCGTATCGTTCGGGCTTTAAGATACGCCGTATCGTAATGTATCGTAACGTATCGTAACCGTATCGTAATTTTTTTTTAAAAATTATTAATAAATCAGAAAAAATTTTAAAAAAATCAAAAAAATTATAAAAAAATCAGAAAAAATTAAAAATAACAAATTCTTCATAGAAAACATGCTTGAGCTAATGATAGACTTATTATTGACATAAACTTACGCGTTCATCATTCATACACATCAAAATTGAAAATTCATAACAATATCATTCAAGTTTCAAGAAAGCATAAGCCATAAAGTGATAAACATTCAATCAAGTGATTCAA
>JAANDH010000168.1:137010-252344 GCA_011799765.1 Nymphaea thermarum | reverse complement strand
CTCATCTTCTTCTTCATCTTCATCGTCAAGAATTGGAAGATCTTCACCAACATATTCAGTCTCAAACGGTTGTTCTCCTTCACCCGGACGCACCATTGCCATGTAGGATCCTGATCCATATCTTAAAAAAAAAAAAACGAAATCCTATGGTAAACTTAATGAAAAACACTCAAAGTCTTTCAGTCTACGATTATACAGTAAAAAATTAACAATACATGGTAAAAACATAAGATTTCATACCTTACGTCTTACAAAGAAGAAATGAAGAAAACCCCTTTCCTTCCAACGAAAATCAACCACCCACGCACAAATCGACCCCTTAATCTTCGATTTTACGATCAAAATCGAGTTTTTGACGGTCAAAATGGAAGATCCCCCTCGTTGACGCCGGTATCCAAGCGTTAGAAATGAAGAACGGAGGCTGTTTTTCAAAAAGGGGCCGAAATAAGTAGTCTCGGGCCCTCTTTCGCGAAATCTCCCCGTATCGTACGATACGGGGCGTATCACACCGTATCGTACGATACGGGACCTGTATCGCACGATATGTGCGATACACCCCCTTTTTACGATACGGGGGGTGTATCGTACCGTAAATTCAAAACGATACGTATCGTACGATACGTATCGTATCGATACGTACAACACTGCATATAACAGAAAGAGAAACGTAACAAATTAACAATTCAAACTGAAATAAGAAATCAGAAACAGAAACATATATAGAACAGATAGACTAGGTACATAATATATTTATATATAAGTTATGTAATAGCACAGGTATAGCAAACTGTACTTGAATAAGATGTAATGTAATAAAAAGACTAACTGTACATAATAATATACATTATAAGTACATAACAATGACAATACGTATAAGTACATAACCATACTAATGTATAAATATAACAGGTATCACACAACTATATATTATATGACGAACTAACAGTATACACATATAACAGGTTGATCAATACTATATAACAGGTGACGGGTGTGGACCCAGGCTTAGTCCACGCCTAGGCGTTGCTTTGGTGACACCTTGACAACATAGATCCCAGGATATCCTTTTGAGGTCTGAAGGTTCTCAGAACTGTGTTTAGCTAGACCAAGACCACATCCTATGTAATCTGATGTGGACGAGCATGTATCGTTGGACGTGATTGAGGAAGACCTGCCAGTAGATAAAGAAAGAGCCAATGGAGGGCCCTGGCCTCCTGGAAATACCAACAACTTCAATTTCATGTATAAAACTTTTTGGGAGGAAATCCATGGCCACCCCTAATTTTGGAAGAAAAAAAAAAGAAAAAGAAAAAAGCTCACTTCCCCTTATTCAAACTTTGTGTAGAACATGAATGGCCCCCTTAAAAAAATCTTTTAGGCTCCTTCACTGTATATGATCTTCATTTTGGAAACGATAGGAACATTGCTTGTGAACTGCAAAGGTAAAAAATATCAAAAGATGAACATTACTTTATGCATGGCTTTATGCTTTTTCAGCAATTCAAGTGTACTTATGAATATTGGGTTTAATAATAAACTGTTATAATTTTAGATCGAGTAAATGATGCTGATCTTTACAAGCATACATTAAATTTGAGGGCGAGTACCACTATTACTGGCTAGTTGGTAAGTACCCCAAAATTACGGATTGGGTTTGTGACCCCCAGATTTTTTTTTTTTTTATAGATTTAGAACATTCTGAAACCATTGAATTTGAGATCCTCGCAGAATCTAGTTTGTCAATTGGTTTTCAATGACTTTCTTTTTTTATTTCAAACCAATAGATTTGGAGCTTTTGAGTTCGTCGCTGCTATATAGTTTTTGAGTTTTTATTGACGAGATTTTTCTCAAATATTATTTGGGAATTTACTCTTTTCGGGAATTCAAAACTATAAAAAGTAATTAAAGAATATGAAAAAATTGAGTTTTCTATTATTTTTCGTACAAAAACATTGACAAAAATTCAAAGTAGTTATTAACATGCTAAAGGAAATCCAAAAATTTTAAAATATAATAATGTTTTTGAAATTTTTTAAAAATTGGATATTTTCATTTTTGGATTTTTTTGTTGTGGTTTCCTTGTCATCACATTTTTTGATAAAAACATTGATATTTATGACTACATATCTTTTGTATATCTTTTGTGTGCTTGTCTGTTTGTGCGTAAAATTTGCAGTGCCCATCCTTTGTAAATCCAACCTCATAGATGAACTTGGAATATCCAAATCTATATGCCTCACAAAAAAGTCGGCAAAATCCGATGCATGGATGTGATTTCATGACCCTTATATTGAAAGAATATGAAGTTGTTAATTTTGTTCTTCTATGAAATTTGATTTATATATCCAGTTTTACTGATCTTTTATGTAGATAGATTTTAATCTTTTGCATCCTCATATACAATTGGATTTTTAAAACCCAACTGGCTGGTGAGCGGCTATTCATTGCCTGCAAGGTGCATAGAGGTATATGTGCAGGCATATATATAAATGCTGGGTTAACTACATTTGTAGTGACATCCAACCTTGACAAAACTGAAAACCTGGAACAAGTATCCTCAGTGTAATAAATGATCAATTGTAGATTCAGTATCCCAGAACAAAACCACCCTACCATTGTTATGTCAGCCCAACATTAGACCTATAACTGATCTAATCTTTGCACTGAGTTGCTTCCATTTTGGCGTTTTGTCTGTGGTGATGATCTAAAGGGAGTGATCCCCTTCACAGGTTGTTCATTCTGACAGTTTTTGCTTTTTAGCATTAATAACTATCCAAAGCAAGTTTATTGCTATGGAGAATTTGTTCCTTAGCATCAAAATCTTACATTAAAAGCAATTTCCAAATTAAGTGTATGCTATGGATAATTCTGCAGTTTCTAACCATGTGTATTTTTGTTGGTTGTGCAGCTCTCCAGTGAGGCGAGCAAGTGCAAATGTTGTTAGCGTTATTGCTAAATATGCTGTGCCGGCAGGGGAGTGGCCTGAATTGCTTCCCTTCTTGTTTCAATGCAGCCAAAGCAATCAGGAAGACCATCGTGAGGTAAAATGCATGTCTTTCATTTGTTGATGAAAACATATAATTCAATTGTTTAAGGCTTTAAGCATTATAATTTTTAGGCCTGTTAGGACATTGTGTTGTACATGAGTGAGGCTTGCTCCTACGAAGATAGTAATCCATTTTATGCCTTTTGGGATCTTCTGCCAACCCTATTTGAATTGATTGGGCACGATATAGATTCTTTATTTTGTTAACAACATAATGAGAGGCTGAGAAGGCTGCACATATTTCATGAGTTGGTGGAAAGATATCCATTTTCATGGATTTTCATGGTGCTTCCCTACCTGCAGAAGCTTTGTTTTTTAACCCTGTCAAAGGTTGAGGGAAACAGCAACAGGGGCTTCTTGTCCTGTCTACTGCAGATGCTTATCTTGTTCTCTGTTTTTGCCAGGAAGGTCCCTAAGAATGTTGTATGTATATATATATATAGACACACACACACAAACACACAAAAGATATGAGAGTTGGAACCTTGTTTGACAATCACCCACAGGAACTAAAAGGATGCCCATTTGTAGTCTCATTTTATCTATAAATACATGCTGATGTGAATGTGAATGTGAATGTGAAAGAATTGTGCTATCCGAGAGTTCCATTTGTTTTCTTACTTGACTTGACATTGGTCTACATTGTCATTATCATGGTTTTTCTGTCTTGCTTCTCTAGAGGCAATTTCTCTAATTTTTTTTGCTTGAAATATGATTGCTTTAATTACTTTTATGGGGAATCATTCTCTTGAACTTCCGTCTTTATTTATTTATTTGTATGTTTATTTGTTCATTTTTGTCTATTGGTGGTTACTGGTTAGAATAAAAAAAAACCTAGTGTCTCTATATGGTCTAGTTTATATCTGAAAGTTCACTTATCCAAGTTGAAAAGAATGAAAATTTTATTAAATTAAAATAAGGCAATTTCCTTACAGTCCGTATATAATTGGGATGTATGTGTAGGTCAATTAGACGTAGAGTTGATCAAATTCTTAAAAGTTCACTCTATCATGTTCATGGAAAAATTATTTAAAATATGCATTAATATCAAGATCTTCCTGATTAATTTAGTGAAGTAAGTTACGTATAGCAATTATCTCATGCATTAATGTCTTTACTATATAAATAATTAGCTTTTTTCCTTTTCTCATTTCAGGTGGCATTGATTCTTTTCAGCTCTTTAACTGAAACAATTGGGGAAGTATTTCGGCCACATCTTCCTTCTCTGCAGGCCCTTCTTCTCAAATCACTTCGTGATGAAACCAGCACTCGAGTAATAATAGCAGCACTCAAGTAATAGTTCTTGCCTTCGTAGTTGTCTTCTTATTAATTTTGGTTATTACCCATTTCTCCTTTTTTGGGACTCTACTTGGTTTCTTTCTTTGGATTCATATGAAAAAGTTATCTCTGAAACTTTACTGCTGTTCAATAGGGCTGTTGGATCTTTTGTGGAATTTATCCATGATGAGGCTGAAGTGGTAAGTTTACAGTTCAAATGCATTTTTGTTTCCAATAGTTCTTTTGATGCGTTGTTTAAAGACTACTTCTTTCGCTTAATTTAGAAGATTGATTTCACCTTGTTGCTTCTTTAGAGCATTTCGCCATAGAAGCACCTATCCTAAATCCTACTCCCTTTTTTTCTCTTTCTTCCATAAAAAAATTATCTAGTTGTTGCTTTCTGTTAAGCTTCACTGTTTAGTACACTGTTAAGCTTCACTGTTTAGTACACTGGAAACCTATTGTTACTTTAACTTGGTTATACATGCTTAAAAATATTACTTGTCAAAATATTTAGGTTGCGACTATTCTTGCAGATATCATTCTTGGGTTATATGCAAGGTTTTCTGGAGGCATTAAACTATTAATTAGTTTGTTTTTCTTAGGATATTTTTGGAAATTCAAAAATTAAAGAATGTAAAAAATAATAAAAAAAAGATATAAAATTTTATGTTTTCTACTAAGTTTAAAAATTCAAAATATTTAATAATTATTAAAAGGAACCTTAAAAATTTAAAATGCATTTACATTTTTTTTTACTTCAGTAAAATGAAACACTAAGAAAAATATTGATGTTTAAATATTTTGCCCTTTTTCCTTTACTTTTTTTTCTTGTTCAATGAAGGACGCCAATAATTATGACAGTTTTTATGACCATAGACAAATATCATTTACACCTTTATGGGTTTTAAATGGCAAGGTTTTTCTTGGTATTGCACAGAAGGTTGTTTTTCTCAGGAAAATCTTGAAAAGATCTTGGCAAATTTTAAAACAATTAAAAGAAATAATATATTTAAAATAAATGTGAAATTAAATGTGGCAGTAAAATATGTGAAAACACCAAACAAGGAAAAATATAAAATATGTAATATAAAATATGTAAAAACATAAAAAATGTGAAAAAACCTCCAAATGCAAAAAAATGTGAAAAAACACGAAACAACGTATTTTTGCATTTTTCGTTTCGGTATTTTCTCATAAAAACATTTTTTGCAGTTTTTTTGATCGACTTATTTTTCACGTTTTAACTTTGTTTTAAAAAAAAGTTGTGACTATAGTACTTATGACTAAGCATAGGAAGTATGTGGACTGCATTCAAATTCAGACTGGTTGATACCAATGTTGTTAAAATCGGTTTTTTAATTGAATAAGTAACCAAATGATTCAATAAATCGGTAAATCGAATCAGAATTGGAATCTGTTGTGAATCGGATTAATTAAAATTTAAATATATTTAAAATTTTAAATTAAATAAACATTAAAAAACATCAGAAAAAAGGAAACAAAATAATTTAATAGCATAAACAGTTAAGAAAAAAAGATAAATTGTTATATAAAGATAAATGACTCAAGGCATGGGGGGCTCTCATGAACAGCTTTCTCATTTATAACTAGTTGAGGACTGGCAAAGGAATTTCGGAAAAAAAATATTTATAATTGATAACCAGTGGAACTATTGTAAAGGAATTTTGAAAAAGTTTATATGTAGTTCATTTTATTAAAAAAAGAAGTGACCTCAGAAAAAATACGTGAAGGGTCACTCTTAAAGCTGTAAGGCTTGGGTTGTTCTTGAAAAATGTTCCAAGAAAAGGAGACTAAACATGGCGCCTCCTTTTTGCTGACAAAAGCTGCCAGAAAGAAATCAGAGCATTGGAATACACATGCCAAATTTAGTGATTCAAGTTGAATCCCCCGATTGGTACACAGTTCCACTGATTCAAGTAAAAAGTGACCATTTTTTTGCGGGAATTGGATCGAAAAAAGAGCCGAAACGATTCAAATCAGCCAATTCCAACCAATTTTAATAGCACTGGTTGATATGGTTTCTTTACTGTGAAGGAATCATGCATTATGAACGTACATTTCTTATGTTGTGGGCTTATGTTGGTATGGTTGAGAACTTGGGTTTGGAAGTGGTGCATTGAGTTGATGGAGTTTTCTTTCTTTCTGTTTGCATGTGCATGATGAATTATTCTTCAACCTTCCAATGGCCATGTTGGAGAAATACATATCAGCAAAAAATGGCCTTCATGAAAAATTTATCTCTTAGCTTCTTATTCATATTATGTTTCCTTTTGATTTTTCATCCAATTTTAACTTTTGAATCTTCTGATTCTTTATGTTGTAAACGCATTAGCTAATCTGTTAGTTGTTTATTGAAGTTGTTTTGTAGAAATGCTCTTTCTTGTGCTTCATTTTCTTTACAAATCAATGCAGGTTGCTTTTCGAGAACTTGTTCCAAATATCTTAAACGTGTCAAGAAAATGTCTTGCTTCTGGCGTTGAGGAGGTTGCTGTAATTGCTTTTGAAATCTTTGATGATCTTGTAGAATCTCCAGCACCTCTTCTTGGGGCCTCTGTTGTATCCATTGTCCAGTTTTCTCTTGAAGTTGCATCAAACCAGACATTGGAATCAAATACTCGTCATCAGGTTCGGTTTGATGTTAATATGTGGGTGGTCCCTTTTCCATTTTTTGTGAAATGTTTCTCAAACATTATCCTTTGTCCTTTCTTTGTGCAGGCTATACAGATAATTTCATGGCTTGCAAAATATAAGCCCAAGTCCCTTGTGAAACACAAACTGATAGTTCCTATCTTGCATATCATGTGCCCTTTACTTGCTGAGACAAATCATGAGGATGACGATGATGATTTTTCTGCAGATCGTGCTGCTGCAGAAGTTATTGATACAATGGCCATGAATCTTCCAAGAAAACATGTTTTCCCACCTGTGTTTGAATTTGCTTCTTTGAGTTTTCAGAATGCAAATCCAAAATTGCGAGAAGCTTCTGTTACAGCTCTAGGGGTCATTTCAGAGGGCTGCTTTGAGATGATGAAAAATAGGTTGGAACCTGTTCTAGAAATTGTCTTGGCAGCTTTGAAAGATCCAGAACAAATTGTGAGAGGTGCTGCTTCCTTTGCATTGGGCCAATTTGCAGAGTATTTGCAGCCGGACATTGTATCCCACTATGAGACTGTTCTTCCCTGCATTTTGAATTCACTAACAGATACATCAGATGCTGTGCAGGTAGGAAGAGGGCCCTGTTTCCTTAAAATTTCTATTCTTACTTTTTTGGTTTTAATTTAATGCATACAATTTTGCAGGAAAAATCATATTATGCTTTGGCTGCTTTTTGTGAGAATATGGGTGAAGAGATACGCCCCTATCTTGATCCTCTTATGATGAGATTGCTGGAGGCATTGCAGACCAACTCCCGCAAATTGCAGGAAATGTGCATGGTATGGCAGTGTGTCAATCGTTTTTCATAGGCAGAGTGCTTTTTAATTCAGATTACTGTTTCATTTACAGCTGACCTAGCTTGTTTCTCTTGAAACTGCATTTACAGTCAGCAATTGGATCAGTAGCAGCTGCAGCTGAGCAAGCCTTTATTCCTTATGCAGAAAGACTTCTTGAACTGATGAAGTTCTTCATGGTGTTGACTAAGGATGAAGACCTTTGTTCACGTGCAAGGGCCACTGAACTTGTGGGCATAATTGCAATGGCTGTTGGTCGAGCTAAGATGGAGCCAATATTGCCTCCTTTTATTGAAGCTGCCATATCGGTAATCAGTCAGGCACTTATTTCCATTATAATCTGGTCCACTTTTTCTTTTGATGACTGTTCCATTTGTAACAGGGTTTTGCATTGGAATTTAGTGAACTTCGAGAATATACTCATGGTTTCTTTAGCAATATAGCAGAGCTCTTAGATGATGGATTCACACAGGTGGTATTTCTTGTCTTATGGTGATGTCTCACTCAAAACATTTTGTATTGAGGTATATCGCATCTGGGGCTAATTTACCATGTTCTGCTATTTGATCATCCTGTAAATAGTACCTTCCACATGTGATGCCTCTGGCCGTTGCTTCCTGCAATCTTGATGATGGCTCTGCGCTGGACATTGATGAAACTGATGATGAAGGCAATGAAAATGGATTTATTAGCATCTCTTCTGACAATGAAGATAATGATGAACCAAGAGTTCGGCATATCAGTATAAGAACAGGAGTCTTGGATGAGAAAGCAGCAGCTACTCAAGCTATAGGGCTGTTTGCATTGCACACTAAGAGTTCCTTTACACCGTATCCTTGTTCCTGTTTAGATGCCAAGTTTGTTACAATAAATAGAAAAGCCATATTCCATACACCATAAAAATAAAAGAGAAAGAGATGGAAAACATGCAAATTTCAGATATCATCCTTGACTTCTACTAGCTATTTTGATGAAGTATTGAAGATTTTGATCAAGCATGCTGGCTATTTTCATGAGGATGTGCGCCTGCAGGCAATTATTTCTTTGCAACGTTAGTGTTTTTTTTAACACATCTTTTTACCTTGCCATGCTTGTATCTTATTTTTGGCATGCTCCTATAACTCCGAGAGCATAAGATGCTGAATGTCTTAGATGTGGACCTTAAGAAATTCATTTATTTCCTTTCTTCCAACTACTGCCAACACAAACTTCAGCCATTTAAGTTTTCTTTAATGTGATGCCCATGACAGATATGCCTGCTTTTGCATATGTTCATGTGTTACATAGTTGACCTAAGGTGATAGATACTTATTTTCATTAAGGGTTTTGGTACAAAGAATTATCCCGTAATATGACTATCGAGTATTGTACTTGTCCATTCAGGCTTTCTGTTGCCATTGCATGTGCTGAAACATTGGAGGGTCCCATACAGGTCTTTCAAATCAACCAATGCTGCCCGAATCAGCTTATTTGCAATTGGCATTCCCATTTGAAAATATCCCTAGAAATAGATGGATCCACCCATATTCTCTGCATAAGGCTTCACCTTCTCTTCATTTTCCAATTTCATTATTGGACGCCAGCCTAGGCCTCTAATGAATATTTAATTTTTCAGTTTTTAAATAGTCATTTTAAAAGTGCTGTGTCAGACTGATCCATATCATCTGATACAGCCTGATTTACTATATTGTTCAGCAAAATGGTATGTGTCATGTGTCAATGCTAACATTGAATTTCCATATTCTTTCTGCCACATTCTGGCATATGTGGAGACCTTGATATTCTACCTTGTCCAGCTGAACCCATTTTTATTTGCTTTTTCTTATAGAACTACTAGTTTTTGTACTTTTCATGGCCATTTTTCTATATGCACCCTAAATTGTTTGCTATGTAGGCCTACATCAATAGCATTCTTGGTGTAGATTAATTTGCATTTTGAACACCAAAAAGGAGAATAAAACTATGGTTGCAAATATTAGATGGAAATGGTACTTGAATGGTTTATCAAGTTTTGATTTCCAGTTGGTTACTGTAAGTTACAAAATGGTGCCCATCATTATCTTCATCTCCAAGGTGCAAATTTCTCTTTCCTTCATCCATCTATCAAATTGTAAGGAACCACTACAAATAGATGTCTTGTTTTCTCTGTTTGTCACTCATATTTTATGTTAACCTGTTTATTTTATTGTTTACTATTTCTTCATACTTTTCTTAGTTCATCCATTTTTTCTTTCTGCTTCTCCCCTAACTAATATATGTGATTTGTATTGTCAAATAAGTACACCTGATATCCTCTTTTAGAAAATTGAAGGTCCATGTTGGTAATCTTTCCTACCATTTACATGTTTAACTTACTCTTGTACTTAAAGGGAGACTAAGAGCTTCATAAATGAATTAATTGGACATTGTTATATCAGGGCATGTGGATAGATCATTTTGTCTTGTTTCTGACAGATAACAAATGTCACGTCTTTCATATGCTAATTTCTTTCCTAATTCTTCCATTCCAGATATTTTCACAGCCACGCAGGCTGCTTTTCCAGCTTTAAATGTAAGTTGATATTCTGAACATTTCACTGTTTCAGTACATTTTGTTATAGGTTGGCATGTTCCACTTCCTCATTTGTCTTCTGATCCAGTTTTTAAGTGTTTCCTATGTGAGTTCCTGGGTGAAATATTACCTTTGTCCTCTAGAATTTGTTGTCTGCAAAAATATTACATAATGAAAATTGGAGCCAATCCTGTGCCATTGAACACGTACTAAACTGGATGGTTATTTTGTTGTGTTTGCTCTGATTTGTTAGGTCAATCCGTCAATGTGTTGACATACTTCTTTTTTCTTGCAGAGTTTGTCTGCAGAAAGTAAACATGTTCTGGGTAAATTTATATATCACCAGCATTCTTAGATTCTATATTTCATCCTTTGTCCTTTCTTGGTTTCAAATATTTGATTTTGCCTGCTCTAGATACGGTCATGAATATCTATCTAAGAACATTGAAAGAAGATGATGATAAGGAAGTTGTTGCTCAGACATGTACAAGCATAGTGGAGATAGTTAATTCCTGTGGCTATGCACCTATTGAATGTTGTAAGTAGGAGCTTTAGTTGTTTTCTGTAATTGAAAATTGCACTGGACCAAAGGTATCTTTCTGAATATTGTTTTTTTCTGATTGCATGACTTGATCTCAGATATGCCACATCTTGTTGAGACAACTTTAGCACTCTTGCGTGAGGAAACAGCATGCCAACAATTGGATTCTGATAGTGATATTGACGAGAATGACGTTGAACACGATGATGCTCTTATGGATGCAGTCTTTGACATCCTTCCTGCTTTTGCAAAGTGCATGGGTCCGCAGTTTGAGTCCATATTTTCAACCTTTTATCAGCCTCTAATGAAATTCGCGGTAGGTATTTTAGACATCATTTGAAACTTTCCGCAGCTCCTGGTGATTGTTAAGAGAGAAAGTTAGTCTTTCATATGATTTTATTGGAATAACAGAAAGCATCACGTCCTCCTGAAGATCGAACGATGGTTGTTGCTTGCCTTGCTGAGGTGGCTCAGCATATGGGTAGCCCTATTGCACTTTATGTTGAAGTAAGATGCCATGTTTTCAAACTGATTTTCATTTCTATTCTTTCTTACATGGAAACTAACTTATCATGACATCAGAGAATCATGCCACTTGTACTGAAAGAGATAGCATCCACGGAGGCAACAAATAGAAGGAATGCTGCTTTTTGTGTTGGTGAGCTTTGCAAAAATGGTGGGGAGCCTGCTGTAAAGTATCCTTCTCACACTTTGTTGTTGTGGAAAAGCCTGAAATGGGTCTGTGGCCTGTTAGCTGCCCATCATTTGGAACTACTTAGTCAATCATTCCATTTTTGGGATGAATTATCAGATCTAAGATTAGCAGAAGTTAGAAAAAAAAAAAAAAAACTGTTGTCGAGTTTCTTATGTGGACCCTGCAGCTTGATTGGAAATCAGAACAGAACAATGATTGAAGACATAGTGTGAGCTCTAGTTTAGGAAACAAGTGCTCTCCCTCTCTCTTTCTCTCTCTCTCTCTATATATATATATAAATGAATGACATGGCTTTTGGCAAAGTGAATATATTTTCCTCAGTCTTGCTTTGTGATTTGCTAGCATTTTCTTGAATACGGGATTGTATTCCTTCAATGGTTACTAGATACTATAATGATATACTACGTGGGCTTTATCCGATGTTTGGAGATTCCGAAGTGGATGCTGTTAGGGACAATGCTGCTGGTGCAGTTGCACGAATGATTATGACACAACCTCAACTCATTCCATTAAAGCAGGTTTGTAACCAATTATTAAGCATTGTTCACTTGTGTATGTAATGTTTGAATTCTATTTTAATTGCATTTGGCAGGTGTTGCCAGTTTTGCTCAAGGCGTTACCATTGAAAGATGATCTTGAGGAGTCCATGCCTGTTTATGGTTGCCTTTGTAGCCTAATTGTATCCAATAATCCTGAGGTGATAGTAGTTCTGAAGTTCTCCTTAATTGTCTTGTATATTTCTCAATATATCATTATTGTCAGACATTATTGAGCGTATATTTTTTTTTTTGCAGATACGTTCTTTTATCCCTGAGGTTATCCGAGTTTTTGGCCAAATTGTGATGTCACCGGAAGAGAGTTCTGAAGTTAAAGCTCAAGTTGGCAGGGCCTTTTGCCATCTGGTTTCATGCTACGGTGATCAGATTCAACCTATCATGGGCAGCCTCCCACCTGATCAAGCTAATGCTCTGCTTGCATTTGCAAATAAGCATTAATGTGGAATATTCCTGTAAATTATCATGGTCTTGTCATCCTTTTTCTATTTCTTTACAATTCTTTTGGCGGTTTGGTTCTGAATGGCCACAGGAAAATACCAATATGTGAGGTATGATTTCGTCTCTTTCCTTTGTGTAAGTTTTCTCAATCTTTGTGGAAGCACAAGTTTCTCATTTTGTTTTTGTGGCAGACTCCAACCATCCAGTGAAGGCAGGAGAAGTACCTATTGTCGTGTCCTTTTAATCTGGTGTCCTGGCTGGAGTTTCTCCAGTTTTGTTACGGTTTCTTTGAGTTTTGCTATTAGTGTTTTATGAAAATTGTTTTGCTTTCACAAGAAAGTTCAATGAGGTTTAGGAAAATATACAAGAAATGTCTGGCGTGGGTGCTAATTTTTTGGGAGGGTTTGCAGTCCTTGTCGAAATCAATAATGTGTCATCTATTAGATGTATGAGGTGTAATTTGTTATTCTTTGATGTATCGAGTGTAATTTCGTACTATAGTAAAATACCGAATGAATGGTTTTAGGTTTTGTGATGCTTACGAGCTGTCTCCTTATTTCTCATTGCTACTTAACTGTTGTTTCAGTATTCGTTCTATCCCTCCCTTTATTAGCTTGCCAAGTTGGGAACTCGTCACCGGGTAAATGGTGTGTGTGATTTGTACCGTCACCTGGCACAGTGGTACAAATGTGTTGATAATCGAAAGTTTGTAATACCATTTTGCCCATCATTTTTCTATCTGTTGTAAATGTTCACAAAAGAGAAGATGTTGCTTCCCGCTAGCCAGTTTTGCTTATAACAAAAGGCTATCCAAAACAGGTTAAAAACGTTTGTCAAAATTGGACACTCCACTTAACAAAAACAATTCTCGTAGGATCCACCTTATTGTTGTGCGTTATGATTGCCGTTTTTGTAATCTTTGATGTTTTTGGGTTTTGAAGGAAATTGCATTGTCGAGACCAGTACGCCCACCTTGAGGGCCTACACCCGCTTAGGCTTCTGCAAGGGGTTACAGGGAACCAACGATTGTCATACCCACCGTTGACCCAGTAACTATGCCACACTCTTCAGGCAACTTCACTTGTGTAAGAGTTGATGGAACTAGGCCTGGGCGTCGGGCCGGGCCGCCGTCGGGCCGGGCCGGGCCGGGCCGCCATCGGGCCGGCCCGGTATGGGCCGGGCTTGGGCTGGGATTTTTCCAGCCCGGGCCGGACCCGGGCCCAATAAGCCGGCCCGGCGGCCCGGCCCGATTCCCCCCTTTCTCTCCCTCCTCTCCCCGCTCTCGCTCCCTCTTCTCTCCTTTCTCTCTCCCTCTCCCTCCTCCTTTGAGCCCTCTCCCTCCTCCTCTGATCTCCCTCCTCTCCCCGCTCTCGCTCCCTCCTCCTCTGGTCTCCCTCCTCTCCACGCTCTCGCTCCCTCCTCCTCTGGTCTCCCTCCTCTCCACGCTCTTGCTCCCTCTTCTCTCCTTTCTCTCTCCCTCCTCCTCTGAGTCCTCCCGTCCGCCCTCCCTCCTCTTCTCCCAACTCCCCCTCCTTCCTTTGCCTTTCCCCCTCTCCCGNCCTCCTCCTCTCCCGATTCCCCCTCCTTCTTTTCCCCCTCTCCCTTCCTGTCCCCCTGTCAGCCAAGGAGTCGGGAGGAAAGGGGCCAGGCCGCCGGCCCGCCAGGGGAGGGAGAAAGGAGTCGGGAGGCGAGGCCGGGCCGGGCCGGGCCGGGCCTGGGCCGGGCTGAGCGGCCCGTCGGGTCGGGCCGGGCCGGGCCGGGCCGGGCTGAGCGGCCCGTCGGGCCGGGCCCGGGCCGAGACCCGGGATATCGGGCCGGGCTGTGCGGCCCGACGGGCCGGATCGGGCCGATCGTTATCGGGCCGGATCGGGCCGATCGTTATCGGGCCGGGCCGGCCCGGCCCGGTCCGATACCCACCCTTAGATGGAACGGAGGGTCGGAGGGTGGGTGGAATTTTTTGTTCAAATTTTTGTACTATAAAAGTATTGATAATAAAGTTAAAGCACAGTGAAGGTGTCACTTCAAAACACTGAAGCAGACATGTACCTTGGGAGATTAAAGCCCTCTTGTCTACTCACCCAATTGTTAGACAAGACATTCTTTTTACTCACCAACTTCACTCATGTAAGACACTAAAATTTGACGGTTACATGTCCTGCCCAGGCAACAGATGGCATTTGCCTAAACAAAATAAGTACAAACGGCATTGCCTAAACAAAGTACAAATGACTGTCAAACAGATTATGTGTATTTTGCACGAGTGTAAATAGTTTTACTTTAAAGTATGTTAAAAGTCTAGGTGGCCTTTTTTCAAGAAGCTAACTTCAGTTTGGCTCAGTGTATTTATTCTTTTTAGTTCTTTTTTTTTTTCCAAACTTTGGGATCGAAAATTTACATGAACAAGCTGAAATAGCTGAAACTTTTGACGCTTCTACCTCCGGTCAGGGATTGTAGCTTAGCTTTTCTTGTAAAAATGCATTGGCAACAAATAAATGATGAGTTTAGACAATCATAGGAAACCTAGAATGTTCTAAAGCTACAAAAGAGGCAGAAAGTGAATAGGTACATCCATCCCAAGCAGGGATTCATTCCTGAGGAAGGTCCTTGCGGACAATCTCACAATTCGAAAAATCTCAGCAAACATTGGAGAGTTTCTATAGCAGGGGTAGCATTAACTACTTTGCAATGCACCACAGAAAAATCCATTCATGAGCCTTTAAATCTTCCTATACTACAGTTCTACGGTGTCCAATACTTGAGTCCTACCATCATGATGACTTCTCCAAAACCACCGCTGTTGAACAACAACCGGCCTGACAACACCCACTTTTGAGAATTCGCCTTCTTTAGCTTTTTGACTGGCTAAGAAATTTGAATTCTGTCACGGCTGCAAGACTTTACTAGAATTATGAAACCAACTTCCCCAATGGATAGCCATGAATTACATGTCAAAATTAACTTTAATCAAGCAAAAATCTCTTTCATGTTGACAATGGAGACCCATGGATTAGATCTCCACGCTAACTTTAATCAGACAAAATCTCATTCCTAAAGTTGGAGACCCACGTGGCAATACATATGATCTTCATGAAATCAGTTAAAATGTTTGACAAATATCATCCTAACCCAAGTTGAGACACCTATAGATGATGCATTGTCAGCCTTTCATAAAGGCTGTATATTCATGGGACAGAATGTCCTTCATAATTTTCTCATCCATGCCTCTCTAATTTCCACGCCCCACAGGAAGCTAGAGCCTCACAGATCGAGTTTGTGAAGAAAATCTTACTCTAAAGCTTAACATCCCAAAATGGCCACAATTTCCCAAGAAACTTCAGCTTAAGAACATGTGGGAGGTTGACTCCTTCTGGAATTCATGTAGAACACACCTGCAAGCCGAAGAAAATTGAAGATGTAGAAGCCTATCTGCTATTAGGAGTTGTTTTAAATTTTTTTGTCTGCATGTTAAGAACAATGTCTCTTTGGATTTAGTAATTGCATCATTGTCCAATGTCACCTTCCACCTGTTTGTGGCCTTTACTTCAAAGATTTCCGACTTCATCGTAGAATATGTCCTTGCATCCCTCTTAACACGATTATATTCCATGTTAAGGATGTAATGTAGCTAGTGGAACTGGCAAGCTGGTGAAAATTCGACTGTCAATTTGATTCCCATTTGTGCTACTTATCTGGATTGCAAATTGTGGATACATGACAATCTAGTTGATGAGTGTACTACTTCCCATCTAGTAGTCTTCGACATCGTGACCAAGGCAAAAGAGAAGCTTCATGACAATCTAGTTGATGAGTGTACTACTTCCCATCTAGTAGTCTTCGACATTGTGACCAAGGCGAAAGAGGAGCTTCATGACAATCTAGTTGATGAGTGTACTACTTCCCATCTAGTAGTCTTCGACATCGTGACCAAGGCGAAAGAGGAGCTTTAGCATCTTTGGGGCATCTCCCCCCTAACACAATCACTTTATCCAATGTGAATATGTATAGTTAATGAGTGTACTACTTCCATGCTCTTTAACAGATAAAAAGAGAATACCTCACTCATGATTTTCAGTTTTAAGCTTGCATAGTTCCCCACCGGTCGATTGCTGAGCAATGAGACGATTAGACTCATCAATCCCGGCCCATATTGGGTCGTTCCATGACCAGGAATATTCAACCTTCGACTCAGACCATCAACTCCCAAAGTACTTGCTTCTCACAAACATGGCCTATAAGGAATTAGAACAATGAGCCTTAATCACCAAGAATAACATATTAGCCCCGATAGCACCAGATAAACTTTCAACCCCACACTCCATTAGAAGGCACATGGAAGTCCAGCTTATAAGATGCAAATTTCAGTTTTGTTCCAAGACTGCCCACAGAAATTATTCCGGTAACCTTCAGAATCTTATAAGAAACTTTCCCTAAAACCTAATTGTCATGGCTTAGTATTCAAAGATACCACTCAATACATGTTTAAGGAGCTGACATAGTTTACACATAGTATGCACAAGTAATCTATTCCAACTACAAATCTTTTTAAGATTAAAAAAAAAAAATCTCTTTTTGTTCTTCTCATACTTTTCCTATAAAGAATGAGAGACCCAAATTACTCATAAACAATTGGGACTTGTACCCCATCCAACACAGCCTCCTAGCCTTTTAATTCTGCTTTCCAAATTTGAATGGGAATCACAACTGATTTATTGTGATTAAGTACCACGCTTGAAATTCAACTAAAGATTGCTTGGTGGACTCTACGGGGGTAAAATATGCTGTGCAAAGAATAGTGGCACCATCTGCAAAGAATGGTAATGGGGAGAACACATCATAACCAAGAATGTTGAGAATTTTAATCCTCCCATGCTGGGCTTGGTTAGAACCTAAGTCCATGAAGTTGCACAAAATGTTTAGTTAACAGCTTATTTGAATGGAAAGGAGATGGAAGGAAAGGAATGGAAAAGAAAGAGATAAATGTGTTTGGATGGCTAATTAAGGAGAAGAGAAAGGAAATGATTAATGATTATTGCGTTTGGATGAGAAGGAAAGGAAGGGGAAGAAATGGAAAGGAATGAAGAAATACATGTCTCAATCCCTCCAAAAATGGAAAGATTGGGAGGCAGAGGAGTCGATATTTTAGATGATGACAAAAACATCCTTGACATTGTGTGTTGTTTGTAGACTGTAGTTAGTGATAATAAGTACGAAAAAGGATATGAATTATTGCATTTGGCTAAACTCACTTGCCTATATGACTATTTTTAGAATGCCTTTGGTATATTTTATTTTCCTAATATTTTTAGTACGATGCACAGTGAAAATTTGTGTTGTTAAAGTTTATGTTTTATTGTTAATTTTCTCATTTACTAAAAAATTAGGTGATAAAATATTTAAGCCATTTTTAAAAAATTAAACAAAAATATGTAAAAGTAAGTAAAATTAAAATTAAAATAGCCATAGAATAGTTTTTTTTTTTAAATTGACATGTGGTACACTTGAATCAAACCATATGGTTGAATAAAAAAATGTTAATATTTTTACAAGGATAGGAGCATTATTATAGACCAACTTAATTTTTTTTTCTCTTCTTCTCTTCCCATTCATTTCTATCTAAACAATCTTTCATAATAATCATTATTCTTTCCTTTCTTCCCTTATTCATTTCCTTTCCTTCATTTTCCATTCATTAATTCCTTTCTCTCCATCCAAACAAGGTGTGAGGAGTTTGATCTAGCAAACCTTGCATTCGACCAAGACTTTTGTTTGATAATAAAATGCATCGGCACAGAGAATTTGAGAACCAATAATTATAAAAGTTTATCGACTTTAGTCATGGAAAACTTTAGATATGAAAAACTATGGGTTGTGTGATCTTTGTTAGTTAGCAACCATACCTAGCTAACTTATGATTTTCTTATAAGTTATAAGTGGGCCCACTTATAAAACATTACCAATTTGAACTTGCCAGATGTTAAGAGTCTAACCTTTGTCTTATAAAATCATCAAATTTAAAGTAGTTGATATTTTCCAGCTTTTTAAGGCTTATCTTTGATAGAAAACTTAAAATAATTTCTCCTATATGGATTACAAACATTGAAAAGAAAATGTGAGCTAGAGTTCATATGCCTTAGATATATATTTTAATATTGACAACATTTAATGCTTAGCTAATTCATTAGCAAATTTTTATTCTCATGCATCCCTGTTAAACCTTAATGAATTGCACCAAATGTTAAATTATTCTTAAGGATCAGAATTATGAATTTAATTGACGTGATTGATATTTTGATCATTTACATTTGAAACCCAAAGGAGTTGGCATAGTGTGAAGTAAACTAATGCTATAAAGCAAGCATAATGATCTATCTACAATCAAGTAACAATCCATGTTACCAAAGGCAATCCAAACCCATGCAACATATGCCATAGTTCTTTAGCGATAAGGCTTAAGTCATGTTAATACGGATAAGAATATAGTGCAAATGATGATGAATGCATAGCATATTGCTGTGGGAATCAAAATTCCTTAATATTATAATTTTATAGAGTACACAAATGGATCTTTGTTATGTCCATATTTCTTCTTTATGAAGCTATAAAAGAGGACAATAGGAATCTTAAATTTTCTTACATGGCAAAGGATTGATCAATCATTTCTAACTTGGACTTTCTTTAGCATATATGCATCTTATAGTGTATGCTCATGTATCTCTCATGCACAAACTCATGTTTAGCAAGTTCAATCTCAATGTAGAACTTAAGAAATCGGCAATAGTATTATTGTTTATGTTCTTAAAGAAATGGCTGGCAAAACCCGTGGTGAATTGATGTTTTACATCTTTATACCTCTAAAAATATGTAAATGCAAAGACAAATGTCACGAAATTTGATAAATTGTTGAGTTTGTTTCTAATAGATAAAGCAAAACTTCATGATCATGGCAATTTGATGATCCCATAAGCCGGTCTTACCTATAACATCATTGAACAATGTCTTCAATACATAAATCACAATATGAAGAGCATTCATTTTTATAATTAATGGGTGCATGGATGTCATAATTAAAATCACATTAGAAATTGCAACAAACCAATCATCCATGAGAAACACCTCTGATTGTACAATATCACACATGTGGCAAGACAGGTCATGTAGGATGTAGTTGCATAATTATTTTCAAGCTTGTTGGAAGCATGAACATTGCAAGTGTTAATGCAATACTTTTAAATTTATCAAAGATAAAAGTATTCCAAAAGACAACAACAAAATAGTTTCACTAAATGAGAAAGACATATGTGAGTGATACCTTAATTTGGGTGCAAGACAACATGTGATAAAAGACTTTGGCAATAATCAATTAACAAATGATCATGTCCTTAGTAATCAATTTTAAAAGAGAAATATGTTCCTTGTTCCTTCCATCGGTCACCATCTTCATTCAACACAAAAATTCTATGGAAAACAAAGTTTTCTTTCACTAGCAATACAAAAATGAGTAAATGTTATGTTGCCTAAAAATGCATCCTTTAAATTAGTTGCACGAAGATGAACTTATTGCAACTAATTTGCATGAAATATGCAACTAAAAAATGCTTATACTTTTTTCTTTGAGACTTTAGCTTTTATGTGTTTGATTAGAACTCTTGATCTATTTTGTTCCAAATGTATGGTTATCAATATTTTATCTTCTCTATTGATGATTTCTTGCAATATCTAAGGATCTATTTTATGCAGTATAAGTTGAATGTATGGAAGCTTTTAGAGATTTTCACACACTTGTCAAAAAACCGATGAAAGTGGTTGGAGCAGATTGTTTCAAACATATTTCACTTACCTTAAAGAAATGGAGTTGGATATTGACTTACTTTTGATGCACTTATGAATAAAATGTGTGAGTGGGATGCCAACTTCGGCATGTTGAAGAAACATATCTTTAATTTCTGACCAACTAGGTTTGACATCCAAAACTTTGAATTATGTTTTTGTTACAGTGGTTTATTTTTAATCAATCTTATGCTTGGTTCTATGTTGAACATGATGTCTTCTTGTCAAAAGTTGTTCAACAAACCATAGTTTATTTGGTTGTCCTTACTATTTATGTTTTTGTCCATATATTGGTCATAACCGCTCCTTTAGTGTATCTAAAAGTACATATACTTAGATATAGTATCCATTGTTATCTTAACTGCAATATAGAGGAGGTCCCTATAAGTTGCCATGTTATACCTATTATCATCCATGTTGTCCTTGCACCTTTACAATTTTTTTTTCTCTAGAACTCATTTCTCTATAGTCTAACAACACTCTTCCTCTTTAGTAACTCAATGATACACTAATTTCACATGCTCTCCTACTAATTTTCTACCAACGTACCAACCCAACCTATTTCATCTTTTTCTACAGCACTCCTTCCTCTGCTTCTANTTGCCTTTTTGGGTTCCTCTCACTACCACTTATTTGTCTACAATCAAATGAATCCTTCAACATGTTATGCATACTCTTCATTGTGATCTTCTTATTTGTTTGATATTTTCCTTCTTCATTACTACAAGTTCACTAATGGCCTTGTTGTCATCTCCGGGAGTACCTGCAAGTAGCATGTTGTTAGTCATCCTAGCATTGAGGCATAATAACAAAAGAAATTGGGTAGTCTATGGTTTAGAGTTCTCTCTCACTTGCAATATCTTTGTTTCTTTTTCTCTGAGTTTTGTTAACAATGTTGATGTCCCCTACCTGTCTGCCAATCATAGTTTTTGCTATAGCACTAAATATGTTGGACTTGTTATGCATTTCATCAATAACCACATTGGCCAAAAGCATCTTTTTGTTTGGTATGTCATCGCATTTGACCCATTCCCACCCTTTTCGCCTATGAGAAGTTGGCGCAACAGCTTGGAATAGGGACTAGTAGGCATGCAGCCTCCATTTTGTATGTAAGGGCATCAACCTTTTGTGTTACAAAAAAAAAGAGTCATTGGTATGCAACTTGAAGCACAATAGGGGTCAGTACCCTGAAGTATCAAAAACGAGCTTTGTACCTAATGGGGACAAGGGGTTAGATAAAAACTTCAACTCTCTGTTGAGTGATGGGTTTGTCGCGCTCACTCGAAAGTCCCACCCCTTTTGTGCTTTCACTTTTCCAACTCTATGTTTGCTTTGTGTTGAAAGAACTTGAAGATGCTTTAACAAATAGAGAGAAGAATAAACCATGGAGGTAGATTCCACTTGAGTTGAACCACGTAAATGTTTGTTATGATTGTGATTGCAATTTTGTATATTATCTATCATGTGTGGCAACACTTGGCATACAATATGCGAAAGCAAGATGTATCAACTAAAGTTACTAAAGTTAGGGTGGTGAGCCCTAGAGGTTTTACCACTGCAGGTTTTCCATCAATTTGAAAAAGGTTATATTTCATGATATGAAGCTAAATTAACTTGGAAATACATGCAAATCTTGATTTTCACATTAGACAACGTATTCTTATCCATATTTAAGTATATTATGGACTACAGAATATACTAAAATGTAATTATGCGTTTGTTACGTGGGACAACCTCTAGTTTTCTAAATTTAATTTGATTTATGAATTATGATGTGCAAAATTTAATCAAACTCACTTCAAATTTGAAAACAGACACCATCACGAAACGCAAATGTGGTTTAAGAGGCTCTCAACGACATTATTCTCGGCCCTCTACCATCCCATGCTAAGTAGGATTTGGGTCCAAACCTAGTATCATACGAATCCAACTTGTACTGTCCCTAGGTCGGGTAAGTATATATGCATGCCTCTAGGGTGCCCTCATTTTTTCACCGTGGAGAGAGGAAAAAATGAAGCTTGTGGTTTTCTGCTTCGTAGCCACAAGTCTCGGTCTACGCCGCTCTCTCCCTACAGGCATACACAGAATATAATGCTTGCAAACTCTATCTCTTCGTGGTTTGCAAGTTTGGCTTTTCTGTTACATTTCCATCCCTCTCCTCCTGTTCTCGTTTTGTTTCTTAGGTGGTTTCTGTTGTTCTTTTCATAAAACCATCAGTCCAAGAGCTCTTTTTTTTTTTCTGTTTTTCTGATTGGTTTGAACTCATATTACTCTGTAGTCTCTTAGACTGCACCTTTTCTCGTGTTGGTCTCTTCTTCTTCTTTTTCCTTTCTTTGGTTTTCCTTTTACCTTGATTTTCCTTGATTATTGTGTTTAGTACGATTTTTTTTTGTCATTTCTTCTTTTTGGTTGCTTTGTCCCTTTTGGTCAGTAATCAGTTTTTGGAAGAATAACTTGATGGGGAGTTCCTCGGTTTGGTCTAGCCTTAGTTTCCCACAGAATGTCGGTATTTTGGCTCCGAGGAATTCTCTGAAGTCTGTGGAATCTGGGTTTCCTGGTACCAGGTTTTTGCCCAGTAGGATTTTTCCTAATGGGAGGATCAGGGTGGGTTTCTTGAACCAAGCAAAGCTGTTGAGGGCTGAAGCTTCGCCCTTCGATTTTGAGCCACCTCCAATCGATCATGACCTGCAAGTTCGTCGGTTGCCTTTTTTCATGCTTTATCCTGGTGTTTTTCTTCTTTGATTGTTTTATGTAGGCGGGCCTTTAGTTCGTTTACTGAAAATTGCTTTTGGTATACGTAGGATGCCATGGTGGCCTTAGGAGCTGAAACATTAGAGGATGGAAGTGTAGAGACTTTTGGGAACGATGAACTGGCACTAGAAGCAGTAGAAGAAGGTGTTGCGGTGGGCTCTTCTTTATCCCTTTAGTGGCGTTTTCATATTTTAACTCTCTACCCCTTATTCCTAAATCCTATTCAGGTTGCCGATTGTTTTTTTTTTCTTGTTCTTATTTTTTGCTATATGAGGCATGCTTTTCTTTGTTCCGATATTCTACTTCTCCATAGAATTGGAAGATCTGATGATAGTTGCTTTCGTGTTTTCGTTCTCAAGGCATCTCACATTATAAATCCGCATAATGCAACGCAAAACTATGAAGTAAAACTGCAGATGTCTATGAATACTTTAACCATTTGCAAGTGCTATGCACGTGGGACAATAACTCTGGACCGCAAAGCTACTGTTTTGTTCATTGCTGGTGTAAATGCGGAAAACTTGGGGCTCAGAGTTGATTTACTCCGGCCTTGTTGAAGCCGGGAACTTGGTCCGCTTGATAAAATGAAGGAAACGTCACCTTCAATTGCTTAATACAATTCTGTGTCTCTTGCTTGATGTTGTTTCCGTAAATGGTAGTCACCCATATCACTCTCTGCAAAGTTCTGGGATCCTTCAAGGGATGTTGATTTTCCTGCGAGAATCTCGAAAAATTTTTAACTTGAAAAATAAGAAATGAAGAAAAAGGTTATAGGTAACAAGTTTTCTTTTATCTTTCTTGCAAACACTGAAAAAAACTTTCCCCAAACAAAAGAAGAAGCAAAATTTTAAAATTCAAATGCATAAAAATATGAAAAACAGTGGCCTTTGTCAAAATGGGGATGTATTGCCAATATAATCGGCTGACCTCAAAATGGCGATAACGTTCCGATGTTTGCAAAATTTATGTTTAGTTTAAATTGTTTTGACGAGAAACTCAATTTTCTATTGCAAAATCTTGTTGAAATGAAGATTGTTTGTAGATTTCTGGTTAATAAATAAATTGCTACAACTCATGATATTTTCTATTGAAACTTTTTATGTCAGACTTATAATACTTTTTCATTCTCAACTTTTCTGGCGTTTTGAAAAGACTGATCTGAAAGTGTTTATTCACGCCTTTTGTCATCGCGGTTAAAGAGAAGCCTGGTATTTAGCTTGTTGGTACGGCAAATCATGTTTCATAAGTTGACACTCTAACATGTGGAACAGTGATTGCACTTTGAATTGCCACGTTGCTTAAAGAGTTCATGCATGCAATGCATTTTATATTTTACTCTAAGAAGTTGAATCCAAAAAGTAGCCTAGTTTGTGTATCTTTATAATGTTATACTTGTGGCGAGTCCAAAATACAAGTTTCTGTTCTCTGTCTTGCTCCTCCATGAACTGCGTGGAAGTCGTGGTTTATTTATTGTATAAAAAATTTGGTTTATTTACTGTATTAGGGCCATAATTGAGTATTACATGGTTAAATATTTGGAGATGATTTTTGACATTCCAAACCAATTCCTATGATTTTAAAGTAACACAGGTTCTTTCTTATTATCACTGTTTTGAGTTTTCTTGAACTGATTGCATCCGGTACTAGGGAATGCCTACTAATTCTGTGCTTTTTTTCAAAACCAAGGTTGTGGACCTTTCTCATTTTGGACGAATTCGAGGTATGCTTTCATTTTTTTTTTCCCTTTTGAAGTATGGTCACCCTTGCTGTTTATTTTGCCATTGTGAGCATAAAGAAGTCTGTCTCTCTCAACAATGGTTTAGATATATTTTAACTTCTGTTATATTCGCTTTGATGTGCATGATTGCTTTATATGGTTGTTGGATCTGCATATTTTGCACATACAACATTATGGACAGAGATTTAATGCCGATGGATTGCTAACACAGTTCTAAGAAGGAAAGGAAGCGGGTGTGAACAAGTTTTGTCAATAAATTCATACTATAAAATGGCATTTTGTCCACTTATAACAATAATTGGAAATACTTTTTCATATTTTTGAAGCATTCATTTGTAAAAAGAAGAAGATGGTGTTGATGATGATAATGATGGAAGGAAAAGGACAAGGAAAGAATAAAAGCAAAGAATTTAAGCACATTGGTCAACAAGGAAATCTGAAAGCATTTGAGTTTTTAGTTTGGAATGCTTGTTAACTGAGATAATTAAATTCCACCTAGTTTGCATCATTAGTTCCTGAAGTAGCCCCCATTTCTTGAAGTTTCTGAAAGTGAATGAGTGGGCTTTAGACTTAGTATCCAACATGCATAGAAGCATTTGGCGCGGTGGGCATAAATTTAACATCGGATTATGTATTATTTTTGCAACACTTAATCACATTCTTTTCAGGATGCAGCTGTTTTACTCTTTCTGGATGTTAATCCTCAACTACCTTCATAAGATCATGATAGGAGGTGGCTGTTGGGAACTTTATTCTATACATGTAATTTTGGACTCCTGTGGTTTCTACTACCTACTTCTTGGGTAATAATGTTGAAATAATGCAGTTTTTTCATCCTGAAAATCTTTAAGAAGAATGGATCAGTGTCGATACGTATCGTATCGTTTACAAAATACGATATGATACACCCCCTGTATCGTAAATGGGGGTGTATCGTGCCCGTATCGTACGATACGGGCTGATTTTAAAAAAAGAGGCTCAAACTCCTTTTTTTCGAGTTTTTTTTAATAAAAACCCACCCCTTCTTCATTTTTAACTTAGAGATTGTACTGCCTTGGAGGAAAATCATTGATTTTCATCATGAAATCATCGATTTTCACCATGAAATCATCTATTAAACCATGGATTTGTGTGTGGGTGACTGATTCCCATTGGGAGGAAAGGTTTTTTTTTTTTTAAATCATGAAGATGAAGAAGAAGATGGAGATGAGGATGAAAATGAATATGATGAAGATTATAAATCTATGGTTATGAAATTATGATATAAATTATGTAATTGTTGACTTGTGCTTTCTAGATTGATATTGTTATGAATTTTGATGTTTACGAATGATGAACCGTAACTTTATAGCAATAATAAGTCTATTATTTTGTAAAACATGTTTTTTGTGAAGAATATATTATTCTTGATTTTTACTGATTTTTTATGAATTTTTCGAATTTTTTCCCTTTTTTTCTGATTTATTTAAAAAAAATTGATACGGTTACGATATTTTACGATACGCCGTATTTTAGAGCCAGACTGATACGGCTTACGATATGCTTTTTACAACATTGGAATGGATGAAGAATAATAGAAACCATTAAGATAAAACATGGTGCACAAGTAATAGACAAACAGTACATAAAATGAATTTATAAGATGCCTTTAGGTAATGGAAAAGGCAAACAGGAACTAAACCTATGACTATGATCTAGAAAAAGAGACAGTTGTGTCCTTATCTGATATATTAAGGTATAGCTGTTAATTATGTTAACTTCTGAATCCTGATATGTATTTCACGCTTCTGACATGTGAAGTATCATATATTAATCATTGGCATTAACTTGAACCTAATAGATGACACTCAGAGCATGAAGTGCTCATTCTTTTCTTTGAACTCTTGTTCTTTGTATATACAAAATTACTTTTTTCTTCCTCATGCAGATGTATCGTTATGTTGTATCTAAATGCAGTAACTGGAGAAGATCGTATTAACTATCTACACAACCAAAGCACAGCCAATTTCCAATCCCTTGGTGAAGGACAGGTGACAACCACTAACAACTTGGTTTTCAAAATATTCTCTTTCTAGTTCAAAAACTTGTCTACTAACAAGATCATTATTGAAAGGATGCAGGGTTGTGACACTGTTTTTGTGACACCAACAGCACGAACCATTGATATCTCACATGCATGGGTTTTGGTGTGCTGCTGCTTTCTTAATTCCTTCTGTACTTCTGGAGGCTTCTCTCCTGATTGTCATGTATTGCATTTATGTTCTTGACCTCGACCTGATGACTTGTCATTGCGCTTGCTTGTTTACAGAAAAATGCTGTCTTGCTGCATGTTTCTCCAGAAACCTGTAGCAGCATAATTGACATGCTCAACAGGTATCCTTTCCGTCAATAGATCTGGATCTCTTTAATATGTCACATAGTCATCGCCTTTTTCATTAAGTTTGATGTATGACTTGGTTTCCTGATCTATTACCTATTCTCTAATTTGACAAGAACGTTATTGAGTATATTTGTTTTGTGCTGGGGATTATTCCATCTATGGTTCATTTCCTGTATCGGGCTTTAACACACATAAATACTATACCTCTTGGCCAAGCTACCATTCGGAAATGGCTGAGCCAGTTTGTTAATTCCTGACCTAAGAGGTGTGATGCTGACAATGTTGAAATACCTCTCTATGTCATATAGATAAATAGCTGTAGATATGGAAGCACAGAGAGAGAGTTAATTTAGATTTGGCCATCTCCCCTTTTTGGCCAGATTCAGGTGCTTTCCATCTAACTGCAGAATGCAGTCGGATCACCTCTAAGACTATAAAAAATAAAAACTGAAATGTAATTTTAGATTGGACTCATGACACAATCAGATTTCATTTTTTTTCCCAAGCATATAGTTTTGAACATTCCTTCCACGTCCCTTGCAGTTGTCATCTATGAAAAACTGCAAGAATCCAGCCAACAAAGGCTGAACAGCCCCGATCTGAAGCATAAGTTTTCGTTGAGCCAGCACTTTGGGCATTCTTTGTAACAAATTTTAATTATATTAAGTCATCTTAAAGTATAAAGGTACTTTGATTTGGTGTAGTATGAAAAAGTTGACTGCCTAAACTACTTAGCCACCTATCTTTGGCTTTGTATCTTTCCTTTCAGTAAAGAAAAGCATGTTTTCTGTTAATTTATGACAGATGGCATTTCTTCAAATTTCATTTTTATGTTTTCATTTCATGCGTGGGAATAGGTACATATTCTTCTCAGACAAAGTAGAAGTTCAGGACCTTACGAAAACCACGTGCTTTTTCACACTCATGGGGCCCAAAAGCAGTGAAGTGAGGTTTTCTTTGAATTTTTGTTTCTTGCACTTTTACACATTTTCAAGCTACCCTTTGGACATCTATAACTTTTATTTTGCATGTGAATGTAGGTGATAAGTAATTTGAATCTCAGTGACCTTTTGGGCAAACCGTATGGCACACACCATCATTATAGCGTAAGGAAAAGGGGGCTATCATTGCAATGTTGTTGCTTGAAAGCTTGTTCTCAGTAGTGCTATTGTCATTGCTCATCTGACAATCTTGGTCCTTTTGACTTGGATACCCTTTTATTAGAATTCCTGAAGGTGCTATTTGTTGGTTACTTTATGGTATCACTTTGTATATTTTGCAGCATCTCCTGGTTTGTGAGTTTACATGTTTACTGATCTGGGAAGTTGGCCAATTGGGAGCTGAAGAAAATTGTGCCAAAAAAAATCAGTTGAACATGTAATGTAAAGGATTGTCCATGACTGAAACTAGACAACCGTAAATCCAGACAATGGGGTAAGAGTTATTTTGATGTTTCTGAAGAGCTTGAAGGAATTATTAGGTCAAGAGGTCCAGCAACAAATTTCTACATCTGGAAAAAAGACAATATATTGATTAGGTGGAGCAAATACCAGGACCATGAAGAAATAGATTGATTAGGCAAGGCAAATACTGGAAGTCCTTTTGGACCTTTCAAGAACAGAGTAACTGTTCTGCACACATCCTAAACTTACTCTGCCTTTTAAGAACATCCTCTGATGCTGTGAAGCTGATTTTCAAGCTACTGGAAGGCACTCATGCTCTTTTCTGCATTCCGGATGGCAATTGGCAAGCTAGATAGGTCAGACTTAGAAGTTCATAGTAAGAGGCTACCCTGTGTCCTGAAAACTTCACTTTATTTTCAATTTGAAGGTCTTCAATCCAACCACCTACTGAGGTGATGGAGCTTTTGTTTGCTTCATTGCATATCATTTAACTTCTTTTGTTAGTAAATAGCTGTATCTAAGAGACATTAACACTTAAAATTTGTTACTAAATAGTATATAATGCTTCTGTTTCATCTTTCATTAGCTGGTTATACTGATAGCAAAGGCATGACAACTTATGTTATGCCATGCATGAATGCAGCGTCTTTTCAATTAATTTTTTTCTTTCAATATCATATTTCAGAAAAAATTAAAGAAGTAATATCAAGGAAGCCAGTAGTTGCCTCTTTGCAAGCGATACTTTTCCTTTCAACAGTTTGTGCTCCTATTTTTAATTAGATAGAAGTACGGGGATAGAGAAAGTTCTTTGAATAAAATACTTATTTAGATTACTCATTGAGGCATTTAAGTCTGCCATATATCTTTTGGCTTTCATGAATGTATGATCACATTTGACCATGTAATAGGTGAACAAGGCGCCAGTTACTGTGGGTATTGGAAGTGTCTTATCAGAAGAAGGCTTCTCCCTTTTACTGACACAGGCAAATGCTGAACCAGTCTGGAAAGCTCTCCTTACCCTGGGTGCCGTTCCAATGGGCACTAAAGGGTGGGAAAGACTAAGAGTCCTCAGAGGTTCTCTCTCTCTCTCTCTCTCTCTCTCTCTCTCTCTCTCTTTCCGCCACCTGCATGTTTGTGCATAAGACACAAAGGATAGTCATTTTCTGGACATGACGGCACTGGAAATTGGCCTTTAAAGTCCTATTGTTTTTGTTTGCCATCCATTTATATCTACCGCTATCAAGATAAGAAAATGCTGACAGGGACTTGTTCTTCCAGTGGCTTGACTGTATCAATGAGGTTTCACTTTTTACCTTATAACATTTGTACGAGTTGTGGCTGGCACGTCTATGTGCCCGCATGGTTGGCACCATGCGGTATGAAGGGAAAAAAGGCAGCAAAGCTAATGCTGGACACTCTCTATCTAGTAACCAAGTATACCGAGGTGTATGTGGCAAATCCACAGTGCATCTACAAACACAGTTAGCTTATTGGGTTCTGCTATTGTGATATGCAAACTGGTGCCGTGTGCTTGGAGAACCTACTTATGCATCAAACCTCCTGTTGAAAGAGTTGGGCTTTTACCTTGAGCAAACTTAATTTATCTTGAACTAATAAAGTTTGTGCCTTCGGTTTTCTTGCCATCATATGTCATCACAGGTATGATCTCTCTCTCTCTCTGTCTGTGACACATGAATATTATGCATATCTTACTAATGGAGCTATGTAACTCCTGAGCAGAATTTGCTGTTCTTTTTTGTCTCAACATTGACTGACCCCTAGGATATCATTGATCATTTTGTACCTATGGTCCTTATCTCTAATAAGGTCTAGCTTGTTTTGTGTGCAATATGTGTTGTTTCTCTCTAGGTCATTTTTTTGTCAAAATTAGGCGTAGACCTTCAATGGCGTGCTAGCTACATTTTTGTGCCCACTGCAAAAAAGTTAGGAGATACCAAATGAGTCCCAGGTGAAATGTATATTTGGAAGTACTTGAGTATAAATCCAGGAGGCACCTATGAATGAGATGGCACTTGGAAAACTTGCAACAGCGAATTATACGGGTGCACATAATACTCAGACTGTCAGAGAGATGGGTTATCATCGCAATTTTAAAGTTCCCTGTGTCTGAATGTTTTTGTTTGGGAGTCTAAGAAGTATTTCAAATAATATTAAAGGATGAAGACTTGTCATCTTCAGTAATGCTTACCAGAGTGTTTCATGAATGCAGGGCGTCCAGCTCCAGCCAAAGAGCTCACTGATGAATACAATGTCCTCGAAGCCTGTTTGTGGAAAGCTATTTCCTTAAATAAAGGTGCTTTCTCCGAGGTTCACTTGCATTTGAAATCCTGTTTGTGGGCCTCGGCTTTGAAGGAGTAAAACTCATACCAGAGTAGTGATTAACGTGAATTGGGATGGTTGGGGATCTCACGAGGTCAGGATGTTAATATGCTTTTACTTTCACTTTCAGGATGCTACAAAGGACAGGAAACCATTGCTAGGCTTGTCACCTATGATGGGGTCAAACAGAAACTTTGGGGAATTCACTTAGATGGCCCAGCAGAACCAGGAAGTGCCATCACAGTGAATGGCAAAAAGGTAGGGCTTTTAGAAAGAGATTCTTTTCTTGCTCTTCGTTCCTCATGCTTCTTTTCACCTTCAGAAACAGTAGCTAAACGATGAATGTATTTATGGGTCAAAACTAGGTTGGGATGCTAACAAGTTATTCAGCTGGAAGCAGAGAACCTAAGCATGCAGGACTCGGCTATGTTAAGAAGCAAGCATGCACTGCTGGTCTAGAGGTAGTTATTGGAGATGCTGTTGGAACACTTGTTGACGTTCCTTTCTTGATCCAACAACCTGAAAAGGTTGCCTTTTAAACTCCTAAACATTGTCCAGAGACTGTTCACATTGGGATCAACCTTGGGGCTTGGAGACGCATTTTCCCCACCTCCAGATTACTGTAAGAACATAAGGGCTGTTCGTAGTTTCCATGTAATCTGAGATGAGGTTTGGCGCATAGCCAAACGAATGGCCATTTCAATCCTCTAGGTGATTTTGTTTATGTTTCAGCCTTACTACTCGGTCATTCAAAGATGCCAATGTTCGGAACTCTCTGCTTTTCTGGTTGTATGTTTCTTGTCCATCCAAGGAATTTAGCCAATTTCGTCTGCATCCATTTCGCCTCTGTATGAGCAAGGCTTTCCTCCAGCCAAAGTCCGACTAATGTCTACAAAGCATTGGTTTAGTTACCGACTGCCACTTGTTCATATGGGGATCTTTAGCTTTTCAGTTGATGCTCCCACTCTGATATTGTAGAAATGTGGAAAGAAAGCAAAAGAATATATTAAAAACAAAAGAATGAGAAAAAGAGGATGATCGGCTTCTGCTGATAGTAAAGAATTTCAAGAGTGCTTGAGGGCTTTTAAGACCAAGCTTGGGACACAACCTGCAATGGACATCAATCTGCCTTAACCAGAACTTGTCGTGACATAAGGAGCATTACAGAGCACATGAGCATCCAGTTTTCTATTTCCTTAGCAAGTTAACTCTCCATTGTATTTTGACAGCGTAGGTGACTTGGATCGACGTTCCAGTAACCAAATTTTATCCCTTTTTAATTTCTTTAACATTTGTAACCAAGCTAGCCACCAATTTAGTTAGATCGATCATCTGTGCAAAAAAAAGCTTCTCGTGAGTCCAGTGACTATTTGGGACACTCCATCTGTCCTTCCTCTTGGGGTGACTCATATTATTAAACCCAATATTATTACACGCACAAGCGTGTTCCCCAACTTGTGTGTTCCATAAAATTTTGGGGTATATTTATAGAACACTTTCAACAATTATTTTATGAATATATTCTAAATTTTGGGTAGATTTAATGAAACATTCAGCTAAACGGCACCTAAAGGACGTTATTAAAATTATTGGCAATGATGAAAAAGTGTCACCACTATGTTCCTTGCTAACAACTCTACGGTTATGGTTGAGACGTCTACACTAGGACGTCAAACAAGCTTGGTTTTTTATGAACTCCTACAGCACACTAAAGAAGGAGAAGCCTGTGTTTGGCCTGAATTCAATTGATGAATTGGAAGCAAACAAGATCAGTTCATGGCCATATTTGTGTTTTCACAACCCTCATGTTATGTATTGATAACATGAGAGATAAACATAAGCTTTTCCACCCTTTGTATCTGCTGTCCAACCCACGATATAGAGCCCGGACCCATGTCCGAATAAACCCCCAGGCACGTCCTACTGCGGTGCCCTTCCTCACTCAAAGTGCCGCCTCACCGTTGAGCGAGTCTCGTCGAATCTGGAAGGTTGTTCTCCAGTGTGTCCCGTTGTGGTGTCATCGCTCGGCTAGCATGACCCATCATACCGCTGGACGTGTCCCGCCACTGTTCCCCAACCGTGTCCCACCTGCGTCGCCATGGTCGTGCCTATCCCTACTCGGCGTGTCCCGCCTTGCAGGGGATCGTGTCATGCTTAGAGAACGAGCTGGTCGCGTCCTCCTCTTCCCATCATGTCCCGAATGGCACACCAACAGCTGGGTCAAGTGGGCTCAACTAGAACGGCCGAAGTCTAATGTGCGATGGTAAGACCCTGCCCCAAAGGCAGGCAGACCTTGGTCCCATCCGCTGAAGGCCCATAGCCTCCCTTCACTGAATCCGCCTCCACCGCAGTCTTCCTTGAGTGAAACAGAAGGACGTGCATTAGCCTAACAATGCCTCTGACTACGCCGAGCGCCGTGTTCGGGCAAAGCCTTAGCCTCCCTTGTGGAAGGCTTGTCTGCCTTAAACTCTCGGCCTATGAGTATAACCTCACTCGCTACTAGGTTGTGTATCTGGTAGGGTCTCGCCTGGCGCCGGTCAAGTAAGCCACGTCTATGGCCGTGCCTACCCCCAGGTTCCCCTCGGACTCAGCCTAGGACTTTCCTAAATAAACCAAATACAGTCTATCTACCCCGTCGGACAGGAACCCCGACGTAAAAACCCAAATGCGGAAGCGATTTAAACTAAGAAAACTTGCAAACAAGCAAATCAAACCCAAATGTAGAAGGGGAAGAAGGTACCGGCAAAGATCACTTGGCGAGAGATATCCCCAAATGCAGCAACGTAGGAGAGACCTTCCAGTGATGTAGACTCTCTCCAAGTGGTGTGTGACGCCGGTTGATGGGACTTAGAACTAGGGAGGAGAGCACAGCAAAGAAGAGCTTCCCTTGTGACTCGTAAGAGTTGATTTGGGGAGAGTTTACACCCAAGTAGTCTAGAGAATCTAAACCCTTGATGATGCAACCTCTTCTCAAATCAACACAACGGCGTTACACAAATTCCACTCTTGATCACACGTACCAACCTTTCCAAGCTCAAGTCGGATGCGGATGACTCCAAGGAAGAAGAAGCACGCCGGATAAGGAAGATGCCTTGCCGGAATCGCCTTGGAGCTCCTCGGATGCTTGCCGGATAAAGTGGTGGCTGGCTGGTACCTTGCCGGAAAAGTAGCAGCGGTGGCCGGAGATCGCCGGAGGCAAGTCCCGCCGGTTCTAGACACACAAGGATGCGGTTGCTAAACCACGGTCTTCCTTGAGGGCTAGGGTAGAACCGACTAGGTGCGAGACTTGGGTTCGGTTGGGCTGAAGTGGGCTCGGACCAAATGTGTCCAAGTGGGTCCGGGCTAGGTCTAGGAGGTAGGCTAAGTCAAGGATAGACTAGGCTGAGGCGGTCACACGGTCCAAAGATGGGCTCGGTTTGACCTAGGGAAGGGCTTGAACGATCAACCCCTAAATTTAAGGAATGGTAGGTTCTAGCGCTAAGGGGTATATGAGAAATGGAAATGGGCGAGGCAAATGGGGCAAATGAAATGTGGGACTGGGCTGACTCGAGTGAGTGGTAGGTATGCAATGATTGGGGGTCGAGCTCTAGCTAAGACTAAGCCCCAAAACGTTAGGGCGAGGTGGCGCAAGTAGGGGCTATCTCCCCAAATGCGAGGGAGAGAGGCTTGACCTAATGTGGAAATGACGGCTGGTAGGTTGGCTAATGTGGCGAGGTGGCACCAAATGGTGGGCTGGGACAAATGCGGGAGGCTAGGTGGCGAGCAAGGGAGGAGGTCAATCCTAAGTTCAAGGAGGTTCCTAGCTAGGTGGCGATGGAATCCCACGAAGTTCTCACCAAATAGTGGGCGGCGCCACCAAATGTGAATCCAAGGGGCGAGTTGGCCTTATCCCTCTCGAGCTGGCTCTCAAACTCTCCCAGATCGTACCACGTGTCAAGGATGTAGGGTTGAGATGGCGTAAGGCCCAAGAGAATATTCCACTTACCTCAAATGAAGATTCCGGCCAAAGGATCCCAAATGTTCGCTGGCGATGAAGAACTTTCCCACATGTGGCCGGTTTTCCCCAAATGTATGCCGGATCACCAAATGTAAGATATATTCGCCAAATGTAGCTCGTGGGGGTTAACTTTGATATTCTGCCCCACGGCCGAAAATACCAAATGTTTGCCGGAAAAAATGCAGCGGTTGGGCGGAATCCTTGGATTCTGGCCAACACCGAAATAGATTGGATATTTGCCTCTCTCGCCGGTTTTCCTTTTTTCTTTCTTTCTTTTTTTTTGGGCGTTTTCTTTCTTTTTCTTTTCTTTTCTTTCTTTTTCACGCCTCTTTTTCACTTTCTTTTCTTTTTCTTTTTCTGGTTTTCCGGCGAGAATTCAAGCAATATACCGAGTACAAAATATGGGAATTTGAAGCACAAAGCACCGATGAAAAAGCTTGAAACTTGGAGGGAAAGTACGATCGAGTAGAGGTTTCCTTTGAGACTCATAAGAATTGGTTTAGGAAGAGATTAAACCCAAGAAATCAGATGTTTATCACGGCTGAAACCGAGAGATTCAAGAGCTTCTTGTTTGTACAATCTCCTCTTAAACCGGCACAACAAGTTGCACGAAGTTCACCACCAATCTAACGAACTCACCTTTCCAATTTGAAGCCGGGTGTCGTCTACTTCTCCTCCTTAGTTGCCTAAGAATTCGAACTCTTCCCGTGGGCTGTTTGGCCTCTAATCTTCCTTCGTGGTTCAAGGGAGATTGCACCGTGAGCAGCCGGTTGTTCAAGTGGGGAAAGCCGTGGGCAAGTTGATCCTTCACGCCGGGACACTTGGAGATCTTCTAGTCGTTCTTCCTTGGGCGAGTGGGTGAGAAGAGACGAAGAGATTAAGGCAAAGAGAGAAGAATAACCCTCGGTTTCTAGAGAAGAAGACGGTGTTCCAGCAAGAGGGCGAAATCCCCAAATGTGGAACGAGAGAGAGGGAGAAGAGAATGTGGAGAGGGGGAGTGCGCGTGGAAGAGAAGAGCTCGAGGAGAGAGAGATGGAACTCGAAAATCAACTCAATTTCTCATTCAATTCCTACGAAATCAAATGTGTTACAAGTATTTATAGTGCTGGAATAGAACGGATCTAAACATGTGATCCGGATCTCAAAGCTTAAGCAAATTACATAATCAAATGGCGCAAAAGCAAAATGCACAAAAGCAAAGTCCTAAGTCCTAACTCGACCCTCCTCTTGCCCGATTATGAATTGGGCTTTGATTTGGATCGGGATTCACCTATATTCACCCTAGGTCGGCCCCAAGAGACTAGGTTCAAACACACCATGGGTGGACTTGACCAAAACCGAGCTAGACCCACCCCTTTGGATTTCAGAAACCTCGCTTAGAGCCGTTGCAATTCCACCCACACCTCCCTCTCCTTCAACTCCAAGCATGTTCACATTGGCTGGACCAAGCTGCATCGCACCTCCCACTCCTCCCTCTTGACCCAGGCCTGGGTCAATTGAGCTGGGTTCAGCCCTGACCAAGCGATTGGCAGACTCTCTCCGCCCTCTGTGACTGCTCTCGTCCACGTCCGTGGCCGCTCTAGGCCAATTTGAGGGCTGGCCCGTATCAGTATCTCATCTTCGCTGATAGCCTTCCTGAGCTTTTGCCCGAGTGAAATCCCACGCTGAGTGGGCTGTTAACCTCTCCTTGCACTGGAGGCCATTCTATGGTGCCCCTTGCTGCCTCTAGGATGGCAGCGACTGGTCCTTCAGTGATCCTTTCCATCTCAGCAGAGGTGGCTCTCGTGGCCGCACCTGGGATGGTTGTGACAACCCTCCCCCCTTAGATGCAGCCTGCCCCCCAGGCTCCTATCATCGGAAACCTCTCCCCAAGGGAATTAGCCTCTTCCCAGGTTGGCCCTCCTTCTTGGTCGTCTCATTCAACCAAGTACTTGCGGCGTAGTTCTCCATCCCTTCACACCCTGCGTCTGCGTAAAACTCGTCGTGGCAGTGGAGGTTCATCGGGGACCTCTTCGGTAGTTGTGGGTGGAGGTCCTCAATGGTTTGAGACGCCCAACGTGAACACCAGATGAACCTTTGCTCGGCTGGGTAGCTCCAAACTGTAGGCTGTCTTCCCATGGTGCACCTCCACCTTGTAGGGTCCGTAGTACCTCGGTAGGAGCTTGAAGTAGGGTTTGCCAAATAGAGTTTTCTGCCCCCTGGGCAGCCGCTTAAGCCGCACCCAATCTCCCACTGAAAACTCACACTCAGCCCTTACCTTGTTGTGTTGTTGTTGCATACGATTTCTTGCTCTTTCTAGGTTCGTGCGAAGGACTCGAAGTACCTCATCGCGGTCTAGAAGTGCCCGCTCAAGGTCCTTCCCGACTAAGACCAGCTCGTAACTTCTCAATGTCAAGGGAGGGCGTCCATAAACAGCTTGGTAGGGGGACATTCCGATGGCTGTGTGTGGGCTGGTGTTATATGCCCACTCACACCAGGACAAGTACTTCACCCAAGTGGAAGGTCAATGACCAACGAAACTCCGATGATAAGTCTCAATGGTATGGTTAACAACTTCTGTCTGCCCGTCAGTTTGCGGGTGATGGGCAGAACTGAACAGCACCCTAGTCTCAGCAAGTTGCGTGTATTCCCTCCAAAAATCACTCACAAACACGTTGTCCTTGTTACATACTATGGTCGGAGGCATTCCATGGTGTCTTCCAACCCAACCCAATCCTGATATGTCTCTGCCACTAACCGGGCTGAATACATGCGGGGGAAGGCTGCAAAGTACCTGTGTTTCGTCAGTCTATCGATCACAACTAAAATGGTCTCCTTTCCCTTGGAGTGAGACATAGCATCGATAAAATCCATGGAAACATCATCTCATGGTCGTTCCGGAATGGGCAAAGGACAAAGGTGGCCCGAGGTCTTGACGGCCTCATACTTTTCCCGTAGACATACGGGACAATTCCTAACATACTTGGTCACATCCGCCTTGAGTCCTTCCCACCAAAAATCAGTTGCTATCCTCAGTCAAGTTTTATCACACCCCTCATGCCCAGCTCATGGGAGATCATGGTGGTGTCTAATGATCTCCTCACACAATGGACTTTTGTGAAGTATTACCACCTTATTATCCTATTCTTGTAGAGGAGCCCCCCTCTAGCAGTATATGGGGGTATGCTTCCTAGATTGGACTGAACAGATGGGAGGAGGAGCCGAAGCCAATCATCACCAACTTGCACAAGACGAATGTGTTTCCATAGTTTGGTAATGGGGCCGAAAATGGTGAGGAGAGCTTCGGAAATCCGAGAAAGCGCATCCGCCATTAAATTCTCCACTCCCTGTTTATACTCAATAGTAAAAATCATAACAAAGCAAATGTGCGATCCACCGCTGCTGCGTGGGAGTAGAAATACGCTGAGCTAGGAGATATTTGAGACTTACGTGGTCAGTGTGTACAATGAATTTTTGCCCAATCAAGTAAGGGTGCCACTTCTCTACCGCAATCACAATGGCTAGCATTTCTCGCTCATAGGTGGAGAACCGTGCGGCCTGTTTGTTGAGAGCCTTGCTGATGTATGCTATGAGATGCTTCTTGTGGCTGAGAACAACCCTTACCCCAACCTCACAAGTGTCGGTCTCAACTATGAATGTCTTAGAGAAATCTGAAAGTGATAAGACCGGGGCTGTAGTCATGGCTGTTTTCAACTTTTCAAAGGCCTCCTGTGCCTCGTCGGTCTAAACCCATCCTCCCTTTTGCAGCATATGTGTGAGTGGGCAGCGATGATTTCGTATGCCGTATGAACCTATGGTAGTATCCCATCAGCCCGAGGAATCCCCTCATTCCTTGTAGGGTAGACGGCAAGGGCCAGTTCACCATAGCTTCAATCTTGGAGGGATCGGCCTTAACTCCCTTTGAAGAGATGATGTGCCCTAAATAATCCACCTCGGTCTGGCCAATGCTGCATTTAGTTTGCTTCATATAAAACTGGTGCTTCCTCAGTAAGTCTCGAATGAGCTGGAGATGCTTCACGTGATCTCTAACGTGGTGATGTAGATCAACACATCATCAAAGAAAACCAGCACACACTTTCGGAGATGTGCGCGGAAGACATCGTTCATGCATCGTTGGAAGGTGGTCGGTGCATTGGTTAGCCTAAAGGGCATCACCAAGAACTCAAAGTGTCTGTCGTGGGTGCGGAAAGTGGTCTTGGAGATGTCTTCACTAGCCATGTGGATCTGAAAGTAGTCAGACCACAAATCTATTTTGGAGAAGTACCATGCTCCGGCAAGCTCATCAAGCAACTCGTCTATTACCGGAATAGGATGTTTCCTTGAGGGTTAACTTGTTTAATGCTTGGTAATATATGCAAAAACGCCATGTTCCATCATGCTTCTTAACTAGCAAAACTGGTGAGCAAAATGTGTTGCTTGAAGGTCGGATCAAACCATCCTTAAGCATATCCTTAATGTGGCATTCCAGCTCCTCTTTTTGTGTGTGGGCATACCTATAGGGTCGCATGCTCACGGTTATAGTTCTGGGAAGGAGTTGGATGTGGTGGTCATGTGATCTAGGAGGGGGCAGCCCCTTCGGCTCTTGGAAGACATCTGTATATTCACCTAAGAGGAGGGAAATGGGAACGGGTGTCTCCCCCTTCTCGGTATGCTCTTTATCTGTGTAAACCAGATAAGCAGGTTCTTGAGCTTGTAGTGCCCGTAATGCCTTTTATGGGGGGACCGGCTGGTTTATAGCCTTGATCATTGCCTACCCGCCTTTGGCTTATGGAAACCTCAAGTCATCTCCTTGAAGTTGAGGTTGAAGGTCATCTCCTAGAAGTTGAGGTGATCTCTTCAAGTGTCTTGATCCATTGGACACCTAAGACTACGTCGCTACCATAGTTGGCCAACACAAACAAATCAACCCGAAAGGTGCTCTCTTGAATCTCAAGGTCCACTCCTTCACAAACTTATCAGCAGGGTACCCGGGTGCTATCTCCCATCATAACCTCAAATGGGGGGTGAGCCTTCATCACACACCTTGCGACTGTGGTAATCGGTTGACCCATAAAGTTATATGGGTGGCCCCGGTGTCCACCAAGACCATCACGCTAAGCCCTCCAACAATTCCTTTCACCCTCATGGAGTTAGGAGTGGAAGTACGCGACATGAAAAAATAGGCTTGTGACACTTCTTCTTCTTGTCTTGGGAAATCCTCTTCCCCCTCGGCTCTCTCACCGTGACAAAGGCTCTCCTCATGTACCGGCTGGTTCTCATCTTCCTCAATAACTTGATAGATCATGAGAGCCTTACATCGGTGTCCTTTGAAACACTTCTCAGGGTAGTTGAAACACAATCCTTGTCGTATCCTCTCTTCCCGCTCTTGTTGTGTAACATACTTGATTTGAGGGGCAGTGGAGTTTCTAGGGGAACTAGCGGGCCTGGTTCCTTTAGATGCTCGAATTGCAGGGGGTCTCTGTGTAGGCAAGGCTGACTGTCATCCCCGGTTTGGCATTGTGGTGCTAGGTTGCGGTTGGTGATAAGTAGCTAAACGTCGGATCTTCTCTTCAATGAGATTGGTCTTGCGATAACAGTCCTGGAGTCGCTAGGGTCCATCAATCATGAGCTCTAGCTTAATATCCTCCCTCAACCCTTCAATGAAGCTTGAAATGAGTGCCAATGAAGCTTGAAATGAGTGCCCCTTCGGGTCAGGCATGGACCATACTACTAAGGTCCTCAAACTCTCATTGGTAATCTCTCACGTTCCCTTTTTGCCTTAATGTTTTCAACTCTATCTAGTAATCATGGAAAGCCGATTCTCCAAATCGGTTCATCACTCTTGAACTAGTTCCTCCCAAGGAGGCGTTGGTTGGTTCTGGTATCTCCACCTATACCGCCTCATGGCCTCATCCTCGAAATGAAACAATGTAATGGACACCAACTGCTCTCTAGGAACCTGTTGGCAGTCAAAATAAATTTGTCACAACCCTCCCAGGTGCAGCCACGAGGGCCACCTCTACCGAGATGTAAAGGATCACCGAAGGGTCAGCCACTGCCATCCTAGAGGCAGCAAGGAGCACCACATAATGGCCTCTAGTGCAAGGAGAGGTTAACAGCCCACTCGGCGTGGAGATTTCACTCGGGCAAAAGCTTGGGGAGGCTATCAGCGGAGATGGGATACACAGCCCAGTAGCGGGTGAGGTTATACTCACAGGCCGAGAGCTTAGGGCAGGCAGGCGTTTCATAAGGGAGGCTAAGGATTTGCCCGGACATGGTGCTCAGCGCGTAGTCAGAGGCTAACGCATGTTCTTCGGTTTCACTCAAGGAAGACTGTGTGGAGGCAGATTCAGAAAAGGGAGGCTATGAGCCTTCAATGGATGGGACCAAGGTCGTCCTGCTTCCAGCACTGGGCCTTACCGTTGCACCTTAGACTTCGGCCATTCTGGACGAGTCCACTCGACCCAGTTGCACACAAACACAGGAGAGGGACTGAGGCGAGCTCAATCAGCTTCTGATCGGGTGGGACACATTGGTGTGTCATTCGGGACACGACGGGAAGAGGAGGATGCGACCAGCGCGTTCTCTAAGCGGGACACGATCCCCTGCAAGGCGGGACACTCCGAGCAGGGAGAGGCACGGCCATGGCGATGCAAGCGGGACACGGTTGCGGAACCATAACGGGACACATCCAGCGGGTACCCGGCCCGATCCGGGCCCGGGTCCGGGCCTTAAAATTTTCAATCGGGCGACCCAGTAGTTGTGCCCGGCCCGGCCCGGCCCGGCCCGATAGAATAACAGGCTGGGTCCGGGTCATCAATTCAGCCCGTTGGGACCCGTTCGGCCGAGCATGGCACTGCGACTCTGCGAGTGACTCACTGACTCTGCGATAACGTTAGGGTATGGATCAAAAATTTTAGGAAAGCATTTGTTAGAGTTTCGTAACTTTCGTTTGGTTGGAAAGAGAGAGAGAGCCGAGCCACCCCCACCGTCGCCACACCGCCGCTTGTCCGCCACAGCCATCGTCGACGTCCGGTCCACCACCCAGTTTCTTTGCCTCCTTCAGTGGCTCATCCACAGCAATGCTCGACACGGCACTGCGAGGTGGGTTTCTTTTCTTTTTTTGCTAGGGTTTTGAAGAGATAAGTCCCTGTCGTCTGATCCACTAGAACCATGTTTAGATGAAAAGGAACAAGAGAAAGCATCTATATTAATGAATTTGTTCAATTTTTCTTTATTAAAATGAATTGAAAACTTTCCACAGTAAGTGCAGATAGTTGTGGGGCTGATTCTCATCAAGGTTTAGTTGTTTACTGTTTCAAATTTCAAGCGGGTATCAGAACTTTCATTAATAAAAAAAATAAACATGAGCTTCTTATCTCTTAGTAAACACAGAATGCATGGAGTATATTAAGCAGTAAGCAGATTTTGATGGTATGAATCATGTCTTTCTTTTTTTATGTACATGGTTTTCATTGACATGATCAGCTTCAACAATCATGCTAAATTGATGGGCAGCTTGCATGAAATAGGTAGAGTCATCAATAGTGACCATGGTCCTTTTAGCCGGTGACCTGTCTGTCCTGTCCAGGACATACTGTGTGAATCTAGTATGACATCTCTCTTCTGCACGTGCAGAAAGGTCCTTCAAGGACAGCTTGCTCTGCTAACAGACTCGAGATCCTTTTCCAGAACCCCTTCCATCAACAGCATCCCTTCAAGGGATCACCATTCCTGAACATTCTTTCCACAAAAAGTTCAGTTTGGTTTGCATATTTGGCTCCATTAAAATTCAATCTTTTAGTGAAAAGAAGTGGATTATGGTTCAAGAGATGTCCAGATACTTGTACTATTATCTCAGACCAGCAGGAACTCATCAGATAGTAACCCAAATTGTGTAGAGTTTGCCATTTAGACGACAATTCTGTTCTGTAACTAATGTCATCTCGAAAGGAGAACCAAAGCTCTCCTTGCCCTTTTAGTTTTTCTGAACATTTGAAATCTCACATCTCCAATGTTCAGACGAAGATCAGGGAAACAGGCCTGTTGAGCTCAAAACTGTTAGAACAGCTTTGCATAAATAAAAGGTCTCCTGCAGTTCCATTTTCCTAAGCATCACACATCAAGCAAAAGATATGTTTTTTGAATTTTTGTTAAAGAATGATGTAAAAACCAGCCTGTCATCATATGGTTTTATTCATTTAGGAAAGTAGAATGAATATGGCTTCTTATGTTATGACTGATTTGCAAATGAATGTGGCTTATTATTTAACTTATATTGTAGTGTCTATGTAAATTGTTGTAAATTAGTATCTTTCTTGTGGTGTTTCATGTTTGATGGTTTATGATTTCTTAGTTAAGAGTTTGAGTCATTTCATGTACTTAGGTTGTTTTGATTCCATTAAAAAATGAATGATATGTCTTGCCACTTTGGGAATGAAGAATATCGTCCGATGGAGGAGAATGAATCGTTTTCGTATACTGATCAGCCTATTGAATCAAAGAGGAAAAGAACTTCAGCAGTATGGAAGGACTTCACTTTAGTACAATTTCAGGAAAAAGAATACGCAAAATGCAATCATTGTAGTGAAAGATTTAGTGGACATAGTTCTAATGATACAAGCCACTTAAAACGACATTTCAGGGAAAAGAATATGCAAAATGCAATCATTGTGTCCAAAAGAAAATATTACATGGAAGACAACGAACTTTGGCAATTGGAGTTGGTGCATCTGGTAACACTTCTTTAGGTCTACATAAATTTGATATGGAGACTATAAGAAAATGCATGGCTAAGTAGGAGATAATGCATGGACTTCCTTTCAGTTTTGCATAATATAAATATCATAATGATCTTTTAAAGGCTTGCAATTCAAGGTTTATTCCATTTTCTAGAAAAACACTTACAAAAGAGGTTCAGTCAATGTTCAAGACTGAAAAAATGAGATATCAAGGACATTTAAATAATCATGTGCAGCGGGTTTCATTGACATTTGATATGTGGTCCTCACAACAGACATTAGGATACTTATGTTTGACAGCTAAATATATTGATACAAATTGGCAATTGCACTCTCATATACTTAATTTTGTACATGTGCCTCCACCACATAATGCAAGTTCTATATGTGACATTTTATTAGAGTGCATTACTACTAACTGAGGAATTCAATTGAAGTTGTTTTATGTTACTGCTGATAATTGTTCAGCAAATGATAGTGGAATAAGTTTATTAAAAAGGAGCATGGAAAGAAGAAACAATATTTCATTTCCATTAAAAGGGGAATACTTTCACATTTGTTGTGGTGCACATATTTTAAATCTCATGGTTAAGGATGGTATACATGATATGGATGATACAATTTCAAAAATTCATGACAGTGTCATATATGTACGGGGATCACCAAATGACTACATGCATTCAAGCAATGTGTAAAGGCAATGGGTTTGGATGAGAAAAAAAACTTAAACTATGATGTTCCTACTCGATGAAATTCTACATTCATATAGCAGTTCACACAGATCTAGACAAATATTTGAGTGATCCATTGCAAGAAATTGCACCTACTATAGATTTCAACATATTATCTTGGTGGAAGACAAATGAAAGCAAATATAAAATTGTAGCAAAGATGGCTCGAGATGTATTAGCTATTATTGTATCTAGTCTATCTACAGTTGCTTCAGAATCTGCATTCAGTATATCAGGAGAAATTCTTAATGAATCTCGATGTTCAACTACTCATAAAAATGTAGAATCATTAGTATGCACACAGAGTTGGATTCGTGATGCAAGCAACTTGTGTGAAATGTAAGTCTTTCAAAGTTCAATTTAATTTATTTTACATATTAATATAGCAGTCTGCTTAAATTAATATGTGTTACAGTTCTCAAGATGTAGAGCACCATTCTGACGAGGAAAGTTAATCCAATGCATGATTATCATACAACTGAAGCAATTGAGTGGTCATTCTTAATAATTTAAAATTGACCTTTAAGTTGCTCTCTCTCTCTCTCTCTCTCTCTCTCTCTCTCTCTCTCTCTCAACTCACATGTATGCTTGTAGACAAGCACTGGGAATTCTTATTAACATTTACTTTTTCATGTGAAATTGCAGATTTGCAAATGGACATTTCTAAGTTGCTGATGGACTTTGAAGATTTTCATTTTTCAAACTCTGTTCATGGACCATTTAAATTTCAATTTATGTTTATTGGCTGCTCTTGAATATTACTTGTTTGTCTTCCTTTATAGTTCAGACTGTGTATCGCTTGTTATCTCTTCGATTTGCCAGATGTCCAAGGAAAACAAATATTGTACTTTATAATCTTTATTCTGCTCATTTTCAAGTTTGAATGATTAATGAAGACATTGAAAGCAACTGCTTTGAAGCAAATGGAACTTGCATAATAAATGTCTATGCATGAATGCATCTACCTGTTCTGTGGCTGCTGAAAGGGTCAGTCTATGTGGTTCTCGATACCACAACTGTTTGTCTTTGAAGTACTAGAACTGTAGCCTTCTTCAGTTTGAACTATTGGTTCAGTGTAGTTTTTTGTTCATCACTTAAAGGTATAGTTGATGCACCTTGTCTTCAGTTTAATGCTACAACTAGTTTATATTTCTCATGTGATCATAAATAACTCGCTCCCATTTTTCTTTTGCAAATTGTATCATCTTGCAGGTTGCGTTGTTGTTGCTCGAGAGTCAATTTGTTCGGCATTCAGCTGGAAGAATCTTTTTGGAGCTCTCTAGTTTTCTTCTGAAAAATGTATGTTTATTGGATCTTTTGGTGGCATTATTTCTTTGGAGTGCTTGGTGTACTCTTATTTCTGCCTATTCTGCAGGAAGATTTATGGAAAGAACTCATGCATCTATTATGCCTCAGTTTTGAATCGACAATTTTCTATGTTTATGTGCCATATTCATCATTGCCAGCACCGGAGCCCAATCTGGTTTTAGAGGATCATCATGTTGCTGCCTTGTTCAGATTAAGACTGGTGATATGTTATCAAATATGATACGCTTTGTCCAAGTGATGTTGATGAGTTTAATGTAACTAGGGCTGCTTCATTGGTTGGTCTGAAGAGATATGTTTGTGAGACCATCAGCAAGAAATCTAAGATCATATCAGTATCCACATGATTCCACAAATGTATGCTTAGAAGTTGTAAAGTGGAACTTCTTCGGACTTTACGCATTATATTTAAATCTTTGGATGATAAATCTGGTGTGGATGTGAAATTCTACATGAATGTTGTGATTGCTTCTCTCAGTTGCAACATCAAATATACTTGATGGAATTAAGGCTTGTAAATCTGATGAATCATCCCAATTCTTGAGACACAAAATGATGGTGTGTAACTGTGTATCTATCTGTTTGAGCGCCTCTTTGCTTTTGCTCTTGTAAGTTTATCGTACTCCCTCTGAACCTTAAGATGTAGGTGTTTTCTGCAGATTGCTGCTTTGCAGCAACATTGTCTTCATTGCTTGTGTTTTGAAGCTGTAAAAATTTTTTTAGGAGAAAAACCAGTTGGCTTGAAGTAGTCTAGAACTATAGCCTATCAAACAGTGTGTGATCTTAAATCGACCCCACCCGACCCAAATGGGTCGGGTCGGGCCTCGGGCTGGCAAGGAGAGGCCCGATACCCGGCCCGGCCCGTTAATAAACGGGCCGGATAACGGGCCGGTCAGATCCAACATGTTTTCTTAACGGTGGATCCAAATTGGGCCGGCCTGGCCCAATGCCCAGCCCTACACACTAGCCGAGCGATGACACCACACTGGTACACGCTGGAGAGCAACCTTTCAGATTCGTTGGGACTCGCTCAACGATGAGGCGGGACGTCGAGTGAGGAAGGGCACCGCATCGTGACGCGCCTAGGGGTTTATCCGGACGTGGGTCCGGGCTCTGTATCATGGGTTGGATGGCAGACTTTGTAGATCCGGATCCAAGACCAACCTTGTGGATCTAGACATGGGCTTTTTGGGGGGTTTCGGATTGGGTCCAGACCCATTCCTTGAGTCAAACAGTAACTGGGTTTTGGGGGAGACGGGCGATTTTGTTGTAAACCGAATCGGTTCGATAGAGTTATCGAACCGGGTCGACAGTTGGGCAGTCGCATGAGTGAGCTGCGTGCGTCGCTTTTTCCTTTCTTCCTCCCTGTTGAAAAACCAGAGCTGCAAGGGAGGAGGGGCTTTTTTATCTTCTCCGGCTACTAGCTGCAAATTCCCAGATGTTCTTCCTAGAAGACCTGTTGGATGTTCTTTCCAAAGGTTGTTCCACGGTTTTGATCAAATCGTCATTTTGATTTTTCCTCCCTCTCTTTCTACGTTCATTGATCCCTTCATCGACGGAAATGGCAGTGTCTCTGCTCGTTGGACGCCAAATCCCCACGAGCGGATTCCCTGCAACTTCCGGCAGTATGAGGTCCTCCCCGTGATGCCCAAGCCGCTGTTCGACTCCCCCAAATCAATCCCTATGCTTTTTTCCCTTCACTTGATTTCCATACGACTTCTGCACCTCCATGTCTGCCTATGGTAAGCTTTCTGAAACAGTCCACTGTTGGCCTTCTCCCCTATCCACACACTCGGCAAGACTTGCCTTGCTAAAGATGTCGAGTGGCTAAGGCCTCAAGACCTGCAGCTGGCTACGGCCTCTATGGAGTGAGCCTCCCTTTTGGCAATGGCAGGATGGAGAGGAGACCGTAGGCTGCAAGGCACCAAGGAGGGAATGCGCAGAGAGGGGCAGAGTAATCCTCGGACAGAGAGAGAGAGGGAAGCAAGCTGCGTCTAGGGCAGCGTGAGAGTGAGAGTGAAGGACAGTAGGAGAGAGAGAGTAAAGAGCGAGAGAGGGAGGGAGAGAAAGAAGGAAACTTTCTTCACCTCCTTTTTTGGCATTAACTTCTCAACTTCTCATTTTAGTAAAAAATAAAACAACATTTAAAGAAAATAAAAAACTCAAACTTGATGCTTAAGTTTAGCAACTCGTGGATCGTTCTTTCTCACGATCTCCTCCACTTCAGCCCTCAACTTAGTAACCGCTGGTCACTCCACCTTTTCAGCCCTCAAGTCTCGCACCATTTTCTCCATCACCCATGATCTTGGGAACCACACACACGTTCCCACGAGCTCCTCCACGATAGGAGTTAGAGCTACATTCTCCCCCCTAATCTTGGTGTGGCCCGAGATCTCGAACACCCAACAAGTGTCACATTGTTGCCAACTTTGCCGCTGGCAATGCTTTTGTCATAAGATCCGCTCGTTGTTCATCTGTGTGTATAAAATCCACAATAATTTGTCCTTTTTCGACGCATTCACGTATGAAATTAAATTTTGTGCCAATATGTTTGCTGCGTCCATGAAAAACTGTGTTCTTCATCAGTGCGATTGCGGACTTATTGTCCACATACAATTTCACCGCCTGTGGCGCTTTTCCACTCAGCTCGGCCAGCAGTCCTTTGAGCCAAAGTGCTTGACATGCCGCCATGGTTGCTGCCATGAATTCAGCTTCACATGATGACAGGGCTACAGTCTTCTACTTCTGTGAGTTCCATGAGACTATGCTTTCATTTACATAGAATGCCATGCCTCCAGTGTTTTTCCGGTCATCGACGTCGCCCGCCAAGTCACTATCTGTGAACCCGACAATCACCTCTTCTCTTTTTCCTCTGGTGTATACAAGACCAAAGTTGATTGTGCCTTTTAAATAATGCAAAACCTGCTTTACTGCTTTGTGGTGCATCACTGTCGGTCTCTCCATGAATCTGCTAGCTACACCGACAGCATACGAAAGATCTGGTCTTGTGTGGAGAAGATACCTTAGACATCCGATGACTCGTTGATACTCAGTTGCATCCACCGGTTGTCCTTTGGGATCCTTGTTCAACTGTAGTAGGATTGCAATCAATCATGCCAAATTGAATTGATACCTTTTTGGCATAGGCTGCTTGTTTGATCTAGATACAGTCTTCACCTTGTGCCACCTCAAATCCAAGGTAATAGGTGAGCAAGCCGAGGTCGCTCATCTCGAACTCAGCCATCATCTGCTGCTTGAATGCTGCGATTGCGTCTGAATCCTCCCCTGCTACAATTAGATCATCAACATAAACTCTGACGATCATGCCGGTGTGATTGTTTCCCCTCGTATACATGGTTTGTTCGAACGTGCACTTTGAGAACCCAAGGTGCTTCAGGCTTTGATCCAGTCGCGTGTTCCAAGCACGAGGTGCTTGTCGGAGACCATACAATGTCTTGCTTAGTTTGAGCACCATATGCTCCTTGTTCTTCACTGTGAAACCTTCTGGTTGGGCTACATAGACCTCCTCCTCAAGTTTGCCATTGAGGAATGTTGATTTGACGTCAATGTGATGGACTTGCCACCCACGACTGGCTGCGACGGCGAGGATGACTCGCACAGTGTCGAGCCTGGCGACCGGCGCAAAAACCTCCTCGAAGTCGATCCCTTGCCGCTGGACATAGCCTTTCGCAACTAATCTGGCCTTGTGCTTGATCACCTCTCCGTCTGAGTTTTTCTTCAATTTGAACACCCATTTGAGTCTGATTGTTTTGGTTGCCGGTAGGGTTGTCAGCGTCCAGGTGGAGTTTTTTTCAATGGACTCAATCTCCTTGGACATCGCTTCCACCCATGTCGGCTGACCGGCTGCCTCTTGGTAGCACGACGGCTCCTCTGTTGCCGCAAGCATGACTTCTTCTTTGATGTCTTCATCATCGAGCTCGACATGCCAAACGTCTTGCATGATATCATCGATATGTCTATATCGAATGGGTCCGTCATTACTGTCCTCCATCTCCGAGGTCGCGGCAGTTTCATCCACCAACAATCTCTGAGCCCGCGTTGCTTCACCATCCATCGGGATCGATGAAGAAGCAGGGTAGCCTAGCTCCATGGATAATGACATTTCTTCTTGTCCGCTTTCAACTGAGTTGTTCACTGTTGATTCATCCTCTACAGTGAAATTCGACGAATCACTGCCTTCTGCATCCATGCTCCAATTACACTTCAATTTTTCTTCAAATTTAACATCATGACTTACATGGATTCTCCCGTGCCGTGGATCGAATAGTCGGTGTGCCTTGCAGCCATCGTCGACGCCGAGATACAATAGGCTGGCTGCGATCATCAAGCTTCTTGAGGTGTGGTGTCGTCACCATGGCATGCGCCGTGCAGCCGAACAATCGAAGATGTGCAAGATCCAGCTTCCTACGACTCCAAGCTTCATACGGGGTGCACTCGCCCATGGCCTTCGTAGGCAAGCGGTTCAGCAGGTAGACTGCATGTCGTACCGCCTCCCCCCAAAATCTTCCCGGCATGCTCATGCTCTTGAGGAGATATCTTGCCATCACCATCATGTTCCTCCTCTCCACCACACTGTTTTGCTGTGGTGAGTATGGCGCAGTGAGGTGTCGCGCAATGTACGTCTGTTCACACACATTGACGAACTCAAGAGAGAGGAACTCGCCTCCACGATCAGTCCGGAGCGTCTTGATGTGATGCCCGCACGCGTTCTCGGCCAGCGCCTTGATCTTCATAAACGCCGAGCATGCCTGGTCTTTTGTTTGGATTACGCACAACCACATCCAACGAGTGAAGTCATCAACTATTAGTAAGAAATAGCTATTACCGGCAGGGGTGGGTGGCGTGATCGGGCCGCAAAGATCAGCGTGCAAGAGTTCGAGTGGCTCCTTCGCTCGATAGTTGGCTACCGACGGGAACAACTGTCTCGTCTGCTTCGCCACCAAACACTCCCGGCATAGCTGAGCGAGATGAGAGATAGGCGGTACCCCGATTGTCATCTTCTTGTTTACAAGCATCTTCAATGCTTGAAAGTTGACGTGGTCGAGACGAGCATGCCACAACTATGCTGGATCCTCGAGGTTCGCCAGTAGACACACTGGCCTTGCAATCTGCAGGTTGATACGATAGAGTCGATTTGACGTGCGTCTCACCTTCATGATTAGTTGCCATGGATTTTTTACGAACACCTCCAGTTCTTCCTCATCCATAACCACCTTGTGGCCTGCCTCAATGAGTTGCCTGAAACTCACGATGTTGCTGCGAAGCCTTGGAATATAATATACTTCCTGGAGCAGCCATTGATCATCATTTTTGCATCTAAATAGAATTGAACCCTTACCCATGATCTGCACTGATGAGCCGTCGCCGAACTTCACCTTGCCGGTGATTGCCTCATCCAACTCCCGAAACTTGACCTTGTCTTCGGTCATGTGGTTGCTGGCATTGTTATTCAGGTACCAGACATTGGTAGTTTTCATGCCCTGCTCGGTCCCGTGTAGTTTCGGCCATACCTGCTCCTCATTCAATAGGACGGTATCCTGTCGATCTTGCCATTCTGGTGGTTCAATTGCTACAGACACCACTTCTTCCAACTCTGCAAGCAGCAAGGCTGGCTCGGTGTCGTCAGCTTGTGTGAGATGCACCTCCTCCTTCTTCTTTGGAGCCCTGCATCGGTTTGCTTAATGCCCCAATTCATTGCAATTGAAGCAACGGATGTGACTCTTGTCACGACCATCGCCTCCAGAGCCACCTGCTTTGTCCTTCAGTGGGAAGTCGCCTCTCCCGCGCCCTCTAGCGCGCCCGCGACCACCCCGGCTGCGAACACCTCCTTCCCTGTGTCCCGTCTCCCTTCGGGTCGACGACGGGTCGCTGCCACTTCTCTTCTGCCTTGCCTCCCACTCAGCCTGAGTGAGAAGCAGTTGCGCATCGCCGTTGTCACCAGTACTGAATGCTCGGGGACGAGAGCGTTCTTCGTACGTCTTGAGTCGTCCCACGGCCTATTCAAACAACATTGTGTCGAGGTCACAAAACTGCTCTATGCTCGCGATTACGCTAAGAAACCGATTTGAAATGGTGTTAAATAGCTTCTTGACTAAGGCGGCATCGCTCAGGGTTCCCCCTAAGTTGGCATACCTGACGGACATTCCGGTGAGCCTGCCCGCATATTGATCCAAGGACTCTCCTTCATGCATCCTCATGGCGTCAAAGTCACTCTTCAACATCTGCAGACGCACATTCCTCACACGATCTGCCTCGAGAAATCTCATCTTGAGGCAATCCTAGACCTCCTTCACTGTTGTCTTCTTTGCCACCTGCATTAGGAGATCCTCCGGGAGGGCTTGGAGAAGATGCGTGTTTGCATCCCAAAATTTTCATTGGTTTTGGAGTGCTCCAGAAAAATGAGGTTTTTGTTTTAAAATGGGAAAGAAATGGACTCGCCCGTCGGTACGAGGATCGACCGTTCCCGGCACCTTTACCGAGGGTAATCAACCCAAGGGCTATGTTTATCATTGATGCATTTCGTTTTAACTTAAACATCTTTTTGATTCTATATGCGGTGTAGAAAAATATTGAAAGTTTGATGTTTCAAACTTTTGAAAAGATTCTTGAAGAATTGCTTGAAAATGTGAAATGTTTTGAGGTAAAAGTGGAATTAGTAATATCACTTGAAAAGCTTGTGAAATCATTTTGAAATCAATTTAGTGTTCTCTTAAGACTTTAAGTAGGTTTGAAATTTTGCTCTAATTTGGTTACCACCTACTTAGACCTCCATCTCATCTTGTTTAAGTTCTTTTGGAGATGTGATTGTGCTCATTTGTGATATTAAGTGGAAGTGAAAATGAATGGATGCATTGATCTTATATGATTGAAAGAGAATGAAGCATTCATTCCTACCACAACATTCATCTAATGACATTCCTACCATAACATACATCTAAGATTTTTGTTTTTGTAAATATCATATATATGAAGGAAAAGTTTTTGAAAATGGATTGGGATTGTAGACCTATCAAGCATGAATCCAATATTGGGTCATTACTTGGTTTGTGGTCTTGATGATGTCGGCAAATGAAAAATTAAAATCTTAAATGGTAAGAGAAAATATTGAAAGAATAGAAAAAATGAAAGACTTGATCCCAAGAGAGATATAGAGAAAGAGAGAGTGAAGGAGATATTGAAAATCATAAAATCAAAGATTTAAAAGGAAGAGAGATATGTATTCCTATATGTATAGATACGTACATGAAACCTTGTGAAAATGAAGCTTAAATCAAATAGAGAAGAGAATATCATTTTAGAAAGAGAGAGAAATTTAAAATGGAATACACGTTTATATATTTATATATACGTATATGAGAGATTGTAAAATGATATGTTAAATCATAAAGAGACAATGACAAAGAAAGACATTCATGTGCACACATACGTATATAACATGTATATACGCATATGTCTTCATGAGTATTAAAATCAAGAAATGAATTGAAAATAGCCGACTTCAATTTTTGATGTAGGCCGGAGGGGAACTTGGGCTCATGCAAGAACCTAAGTTAAGTCTCCAATGCCATACTAGAGATGTTTCTTTTGAAAATGTTTTGAAAAATATGATTTATATATAAACATGAAATGTTATGATTTGGTTTGCCACAAGGGATATATTTCTTCCACCATTGGGTATGGAAGAAAATCAAGCAATATAACGAGGCACTTGTTAGGGTTCCTAATTGGGTGATTAGGAAAGAAACTAACGCAAAATGACATGCAAATGCATGTTAAAATGTACATATTTGTAAGGGTCTTTCGGGTTGGACAAGCCCCAACCTCAAAAATCACAAGAAGAAATCTCAACCCCAAAACACTCACTCTCATCATGCATTGGGTCATATAAATGGAAGATTAGAATATCATGCATGAGCATCATTTCAAGCATGAATGATGAATAAGGACAATATAGCAAGTATATTTTTGGAGCTAAATGAAGAAATGGATTTTCTTCCGTCTTGCTCATACTCCCGGTGCACTCAAGAATAGCTCTTGATTAAGAATCATTTGAGCTATCTTGCAAGGCCAAAAGGGGGGGCGGCAAGAGGAAAAAAATAAAATGAAAAGGGAGAATTGCATACCTCGAATATGATGATATTGGAAATGAGACATGGGAAATGAAGAAAAGAGAAAGAAATGAAATGAGATATTGGTCACGTACCTCTGCTGAAAATGATTTAGAAGAGGAATTCTCACTTTGGTAGACAATTTGTTTGATGGGTTGTTGCTGAGCAGCGACTCTCTGGTTCACCTGAGATGCCAAGGCAGATTCGCAACAGGTTTGGCTGCAACAAGACTCACAACAGCCAAGACAACAGGATCGCCCGTTACTTGCCAGAAATAGGGGACTGTTCGTGGAGCTGTAACTCTCTGCTCACCACTCTGCTTAACACGTCCTATGACTCATTGGAATTGTGAAATCTTCAGGTACAACGTGGAGCCGACAAGGGAGTGAATCGGTGGCAGCACTTGGCGGCAGTGGATGCGGAACAGGAACTGTTCCGGCGGCAGTCGTAGGTTTTGCGGTCTGAGCTTGTCGATGGACAGGGGTAGCTTCCAAGGGCTGGAACTTCCTCCACAGAGCTCGGATTTGGATGTGCTATAGCTCGTTGGAAAGGTGCAGAGGTCAGAAATGCAATGGAACAGCGAGAGAGTGAAATGATGACTGGAGCAGTCGGCAGAGGATGCGGAACAGGAACTATTTTCGGGGCAGTCGCAGGTTTCGCGGTCTGAGCCTATCGATGGACAGGGGCAGCTTCCAAGGGCTGGAACTTCCTCCACATAGCTCAGATTTGGACGTGCTATAGCTCGTTGGAAAGGTGGAGAGGTCAGGAATGCAATGAAACCAGCGAGAGAGTGAACTGGTGACTGGAGCAGTCGGCAGAGGACACGGAACAGGAACTATTTTCGGGGCAGTCGCAGGTTTCGCGGTCTGAGCCTATCGATGGACAGGGGCAGCTTCCAAGGGCTGGAACTTCCTCCACAGAGCTCGGATTTGGACGTGCTATAGCTCGTTGGAAAGGTGGAGAGGTCAAGAAGACGAAGAGACCACTTTTGTGATTATCGGATGTCAGGATTTGAAGTTATGGTTTGCTGAGCAGAGCTATACTCTGCTATCACAGGAACAGAAGTTTCAAAAACAGGCGGCCGGAAAACTTGTGATTTCGGCTGACTTCGGCGTTGGTTCCGGTCGAGCTTGGGCTCGTTGGAACCGCAACGATCCGATGATGCTGTCAGTGCAGTATCACAGTGATTGTATGTTGGAGGTGACAGCGCCACCCGTTTGATCAGCCGTTGTTTCCTTCCTCGTGCGAACAGGGGAGGGTTACAACAGGCACCCGACCAGTGGCAGGAAATCAGCTGATTCCGGCCGGTGGGATCCACGGCAACGGGCAAGCTTGGGCTTGTTGGAACCGCAGGAAGATGAGGTACTGACATGAGCACTTTGATGGCGTTTGGACATTTGTGGTGATCACGGCGTTGGTTTGAACATAGCTGTCGGAATACTCTATTTCAAGATAGGGGCGGCCGGAGATTGAGAGATTTCGACCGGCGGAACTATGCAAAATTTTTTAAGTTGATTGAAAGAAGCTCCCATGGTTGGAGAAGAAGAAGAGATAAATGCAATGAGAGGCAAATCTTTAGTCATGAAGTGTTAGAAATCCCCCTAAGGGTAGCCCATGCCCAAGAGGGAGGATAATGAATTTATTTATAGATATTTAGGAGCTAAAATTTGAAATTTGAATTCAAGAGGGAAGAGTTTTAGAGCTAAAATTCAAAATTCGAATTTAGGATTTGAATTCAAGAGGGAAGAATTTTAGAGCTAAAATTTGAAATTCGAATTCAAGATTTGAATCCAAGGGGAAGGAATTTTGGAGCCAAAATTCAAAAATTGAATTCGGTTTTGGAATTTGAGTTTGGAATTCTCGATTTGGATCTAAACTTGGATTTTGGATCTAAACTTGGATTTAAAATTTATTTTAAAAATAATAGACCCAAAATTTTAATAGCTCCATTTTTTGAAAAATTTGGGGTGATAACAATGCGACCTCGCCTTCTTGTCCTTTCTCGTGTCGACAACCACACCGGCTGTCGGCTCGACCGCCTCCCAAACGCCTTGATCTTCCATCATGGCCTGGACCCTAATCACCCAGTTGGTGTAGTTGGTCGCCGTGAGCAGTTGATATTGGAATGTCCCACTGGCGATCCCCCGCGCTGCCTCATTTGTGATGATCGACATCGGCTTGAATCGAGGGAGCTTTAGCATACAACCTGTCTCTAATACCAAATGTGGGCCCTCTTCCCTGATTCACACGCTCGGCAAGACTTGCCTTGATAAAGATGTCGAGTGGCTAAGGCCTCAAGACGTGCAGCTAGCTACGGCCTCTATGTAGTGAGCCTCCCTTTTGGCAATGGCAGGATGGAGAGGAGATGGAGAGGAGATTGTAGGCTGCAAGGCACCAAGGAGGGAATGCGCAGAGAGGGAGAGTAACCCTTGGGCAGAGAGAGAGAGAGAGAGGGAAGCAAGCTGCGTCTAGGGCAGCATGAGAGAGAGAGTCAAGGACGGCAGGAGAGAGAGAGTAAAAAGTGAGAGAGGGAGGGAGAGAAAGAAGGAAACTTTCTTCACCTCCTTTTTTGGCGTTAACTTCTCAACTTTTCATTTTAGTAAAAAAAACAACATTTAAAGAAAATAAAAAACTCAAACTTGATGCTTAAGTTTAGCAACTCTGGATCGTGCTTTTTGACGATCTCCTTCTCCTCTACTTCAGCCCTCAACTTAGTAACCGTTGGTCACTCCACCAGCCCTCAAGTCTCCCACCATTTTCTCCATCACCCATTATCTTGGGAACTGCACACACGTTCCCACGAGCTCCTCCGACAGGAGTTAGAGCTACATCCATTGTTCCATTGGTTACCGACGAGCTCCCTGGTAGATATTGACGCCTTCTGATCTCCAACAACTTGCCTCCTCACCAAGATCATTCCTCCCACTCTACCGTCGATCCAAAGCACTCTGTGTTGATTTCCCTTCCAACTGATCATTGATCGCTTCCCATGTTTCACCCGAGAGTTTCATGTTCCCTATGCGCTTCTCAACCACTGCTAAACGAAACGCCTTCAATCCGCTGAGCGTGATCCGTCGGAAAAAGGTTGGAGTCGGCACCCTCGGTAGCCATCCACAAACCGGCACCAACAAACGTGATATCAAAGCGACGCTCGGCCAACAGCGATCGAAGTTTGAAAACGGTGTGAAACAGCGCCTTCCGACAGAGAAGAACTGACTGAATCCGAGCTTCCATTGGATAAATCTCAAGTGATTCAACGATTGATCAATCCCAAAAGATTGATCTACATATGGTTAGTCGATTCAAGTGAGATTTCTCAGTGTTAATCGGATTATTTGACTGTCATTGATTCTTGTTTATGTTTTTTTCCCTTTCGGTGGAGTCTGAGAGTTTTAGGCATACACAATGGCTGATCATTCATTCAAATTATGTTGATTACCAGACGACTAGATTTCTGATGAAATTCTGCTTCCAACAAGCCCAAGAACGTCAAAATCCATCCATGAACGAGGGAGATACAACCAGTTGAAGATCGCCGAAAATTTATGTCATTTCTCTGGCGCTAAGGAGGAATTATGGCCATCTTGAAGAATCCAGCGGAATATTTTGTTGAGATTTCACCGGAGTTCTTCGGTCACCGGCATACCGCATGTTTCTTGTCCGGAGCAAAGGCGTGTCACACTGATTTGCGTGTCCCGATGAGTGCAATGCAGCCATGTCAGCCCCACTCCCGTCGTGTCAGCATGTCCCGACTCCTTAAGCACGAGTCAGCGCCTGATTCTCACCTGAATTCCTTCTACACAGTCGACGGAGAAGCCCGAATCTTACTCAACTTCCGAGCATCGGCGCTGTTTACTCCGGCCACCATTTAAGTGTTCAATACATATAAAATGAAAGCACTCTTGACTTGACTCTCATTCATGATTTATCATTCATAATCTTCATCATCTTCATCTTCTTCTTCATCTTCCTCGTCAACAATTGGAAGATCATCACCAACATATTCAACACCAGCACCAGCAGTAACAGACTCTCCTTCATCAACAAAGCCTTCTGTTGCTTCAGCTTCAAGGTTGAAGCATTCAAGATCTTCATCATCAAATATTGTAGCTGGTTTTTCCTCAATCCATGGCTCTAGATCGTCAAAATTTTTCAAGTTGATACGATCGAACTGAGATCTGTGCTTCCTTGCTAATGATTTTTCTAATTCTCTACGTTAAATAAGAGAAAACTTGTTAGTATATAATTTCATATAAATATATTGTACAAAACATGTAAACATTATGATTAAGCTATATACCAATATTACCTTTGTTTCAACCTCATATTATATCGAACAAAGACAAGGTTATTCAACCCTTTTATGTTTGAGCATATTCCTTATTTTGCTATGGATATGTTGGAACACACTCCAGTTCCTTTCGCATCCACTAGCACTGCATGTCTGGCTAAGGACTTTGATTGCAAAACGTGCAAGGTTTGGACAATCAAACTCATACCTATTCCACCACAAATCTAAACAAAAATATAACAAATCAACGTGAAAGTTTTAAAAGAATCAAATGTAATGTAACAAATGCAAAGTAAATTAAAAATTTCTATGTATTTAGTTATTTACCCGGACGCATCATTGCCCTGGCTCGAACGGCGGCAGGTAGTCCCATGTTTCGAAAACAACTATCATATAGATCCAACTCAGTGTGCACATCATCTTGTTCTGTAGAATCTTCCACTAACACATTAATACAATCTAACAAACCATGCATGACTTCTCTGTCCTTCTTAAATGTAGGAGAAAATCTAATTGCAGGATTTAGATAATAAGCAGCTGCATGAAGAGGTTGATGAAGCTGTCCAGTCCACCTTTTATCTATAATCTTCCATATGGGCATATATAACTTTTTCTTTTCCTTTAAGTTGTTTCGAATTGCCTCTTTTGTTTTGTCCATAGCCTCATATAAGTACCCTATGGAAGGTCTATCCTCGCTGTCAGCTAACCTGAGGACTTTCACTAATGGAACACAAATCTTCAATAGCTTCACACATGATTCTCAAAATACATTATTGAATACAATATCCACAACTAAAGAAGCATTTCTTTTATGAGCATGTGGATATGCAGCCCATTCTTCACTAGCAAACATCTGTCTCAAAGGAGTTCTTTGTTTCACCACACTCTGCACAGTCAACACATTTGTGGCAAATCTAGTTTGTACAGGTCATATTAATTCAACTCCTTTTGTAAATTTTCTCATCAAGCTCAATACATATGCATGATTATAGATTAATTTTGTTACCTCTTGACATTGGTCAATGGCTGATTTCATATCATGCATCTCATTAAGATCTTGAAGCATGAGATTAACACAATGAATGGCACATGGACTCCAATAAAATGTTCTATACTTTTAAAATAACAAATCTCCTGCAGCTCTATAATTTGCAGTATTATCTGTAATAACCTGTACAATGTTTGCAGGTCCAACTTCTTGTACGACATTATCAAAAACATTGAACAAAATCTCAGCAGTCTTAGGAACATCAGACAAGTCAAGAGATTTCAAGAACATTGTACCTTTAGGGCAATAAACAAGAAAATTTACAAGTGTTCTTGACCTTGTATCAGTCCATCCATCTGACATAATGGAGCAACCTGTTTCCTTCCAACATAATTTCAACTCATCGCAATGTTCAGACACTTCTTTGACTGTATCATGAAGAATTTTGCCCCTCAACTGATGATATGATGGCATTTTGAATCTGGGGCTTATAGAAGCAATTGCATCTGCCATGGCTTGGAATTGAAAAGAATTAGCTGCATTAAATGGAATACATGCATCATAAAACCATTTCTCAACCTGTTTTTGTGCATGATATAGCATATCTTTAGATGTCATAGCAGCACGAATCTGCGGCTGACCACCTGCACTAGTATATGCAGGGAAAAAACTCTTAATAGAGCCAACACTAGACCTACCAGTAGGAACTCTACCACTAGGTGGTCGCATACCACACCTGGCCCTAATATCTGTTGTGCCTCTTCTCTTCTTTCCTGTTATGCCAGATCGACCTCCTTCATACATAATCTTTTTTCCTCTAAGACCTCTACCTCTTGAGGTCTCCAAATTTGTTCTAGACTGCTATCGTCTTCATCATCACATTCATAAGCTTCTTCCTCTTCTTCTTCTTCATCTTCCAAAGGCACATTATAGCCTACATCTGCCTCTTCAATTTTTTTTGTATTCTCTTTTGACGTAAAGCATGAAGCATATCTAAACACTGCTGACACACAAATGGAGGCAATGGTGTGTTTGGTCGTCCAACACAAGGAGATGCATCTTTGGAGGTCCCTGCCAAATGGTGTTTCATTCTACTAATCCCTTCTGACAATATATTCCCACAAAAGCTACATTTGAGTTTCAAACGGTTGTTCTCCTTCACCCTTTCGCACCATTGCCATGTAGGATCCCGATCCATATCTTCAAAAAAAAAAAGAAATCCTATGGTAAACTTAATGAAAAACAGTCATAGTCTTTCAATCTACGATTATACGGTAAAAAATTATCAATACATGGTAAAAACATGAGATTTCATACCTTACGAAGAAGAAATGAAGAAAGCCCATTTCCTTCCAATGAAAATCAACCACCCACGCACAATCGACCCCTTAATCTTCGATTTCACGGTCAAAATCAAGTTTTTGATGGTCAAAATGGAAGATCCCCCTCCTTGACACCGATATCCAAGCGTTAGAAATGAAGAACGGAGGCTGTTTTTCAAAAAGGGGCCGAATAAGTATGTCTCGGGCCTTCTTTTGCGAAATCTTCCCGTATCGTACGATATGGGGTGTATCGTATTGTATCGTACGATACGAGCACTATATCGCACGATACATGCGATACAGGAATGATACACCCTCATTTTACGATACGGGTGGTGTATCGTACCGTATCTTTAAAACGGTACGATACGTATCGTATGATACGGGGTCGTATCGTATGATACGTACAACATTGGTCTTAAGGCGAACGGTGCGAGTTGTAGCTGACTGTTTGCGCAACGAGGTTGCTGAATATGGAGGAGCAGCTTGTGTTTCTGGGTTTTATCCTATGTGAACAGATCATATTTGAAACACCCTATAGCTGCGAGGGAAGGGGAGTAAATTTTTGTTTCAAACCCACCATCGGCAACCCCTGTTTTGGGCTCCTCTTCCAGCACCCTTTGTTGAGGACATTGCCCTACAGCGGTTGGGAGCGATTTGCAAATTGTATCGTTGCGGCATTGTAATAATTAAAGCTTGAACATTAGCCCTTTGTGAGTTGTTGTGAGGTTGGGGATTTGGGACCGACTGTAAAATCTCTCATGGGAATAGCTAGGGCCTTTGTTCAGGCCCAATAACCCTGTACTAGCCAACCTGGTGAGATAGGTTGAACTATATCTTGGTGCTAGTGGACTCGGCAGCCTACAGTAGAGCATTGCAGTCAGTCAGTTATGGTTTTCAATGGTGTGCAGTGGTTGATTGGGGGGCACAGACTTACTGCCGAGGCTTTCAATTACAGCTTAGTTTCGGGATTGAGTGCACCATTGGTGACAGAGGTTTCAGATCCTCAAGAGGAGTGTGTCATTGTTCATGTGGTAGCGGAACGTGCGGAACCTAACGTCTAGCTAGGTTGGAATCCCTCCACCGCAGCCCAATATACTAACTTGGAAACCATCGTAGTTACGGTTTCAGAAATAAATCAACATTTTGATAACCTGCGCCATGTTGAAGGAAGACTTAAATGCTATGCTAAAACAATTCAGTTCTAAAGTTGAAACCATTGTAAGACATGTTAATAAGAAAATTGCGAACCTATAGTCGTCCAACCAAGGGGGGAGATCCGATGTTGAAACTGATTGGAAGAAAGAGGGCAGATACCGCTACGAGGCTGGGGAGCCGTCGTGCAGGGTTATCAACCCGGGGGCAAGGAAAACGAATAATTCATCCAAAGGGCTGGAGAGACCAACGAACCATTCACACGAATGGCCAGCTGAAAGTAGGGGAAGTCGCCATCTAACGCCACCTGACCCCAAAAGCTGGCTGAACACGGAAACCCCAGCGGAGAAGGGTGAGAGGTTGAGGTCACCGAGGGCAAGGAGCCATGAAGGATACCAGACCGGGGGCACCCAACCAGGGCACGTGATAGAGGAGAGCCTGCGTATATGGGACTCGGTTCCCCTGACAACATACCGAGTGAAGGCACCAGCCAATCTCAGACTTACCGCTAGAGAGAGGAGAGCCATGGGAACATGGCAGAATAAGGGCTGAAAAGTGGAGACAGGGTGTAGATAATCAAGGAGAGTTACCACCACGTCGTGAGATGGAAGCTCGACCAAATCACCAGACATCTTCCACGAGGATTCATCAGACCCAGATTCGTAAGGGATGATCCACCCTTCTGAGGCAGACGACGTCAGCCCCTTTATGGCAGGGTCAACCTTAACCCTTTCAATGACAAACCAAGAGAGGAGAGGAACCGAGCAATATCAAGAATAAAGTTCGACTTTTCCAAGTTCGGAGGGCAGGATGCTCAAGAATTGTCTTACAAGACAAATCGGTATTTTGACAGTCAACAGGTTCCTAGGGAGCACTAGGTGTCCATTGCGGTGCTTCATTTCGACGGTGAGGCCATGAGGTGGAATAGGTGGAGATATCGGTAGTGCCTCCTTGGGAGGAACTATTCCATGAGGTGATGAACCGATTCGGAGAATGGGCTTTCCATGATTATGAGTAGAGTTGAAAGCGTTAAGGAAGCTTCATCGAAGGGCTGAGGGAGGATATTAATCTAGAGCTCATGACTGATAGACCCTAGCGACTTCGGGACTGTTATCGGAGGGCCAATCTCATTGAGGAGGAGATCCGACGTTTAGCTACTTATCGCCGACCGCAACCTAGCACCAGGGTGCCGAACTGGGGGCGACAGTCAGCCTCGCCTACACGGAGACCCCCTGCAATTCGAGCATCCGAAGGAACCAGGCCCACTAGTTCTCCTAGAAACTCGGCTGCTGCTCAAGTCAACTATATTACACAACCAGCGGGAAAAGAGGATACGACAAGGATTGTGTTTCAACTGCCCTAAGAAGTGGTTCAAAGGACACCGATGTAAGGCTCTCATGATCTATCAAGTTAATTGAGGAAAATGAGAACCAGCTAGTACACAAGGAGAGCCTTTGTCACGCGAGAGAACCGAGGGGGAAGAGGATTTCCCAAGACAGCAAGAAGAAGTGTCATAAGCCTATTTTTTCATGTCACCTACTCCCACTCCTAACTCCATGAGGGTGAAAGGAAGTATTGATAACATGAGTGATAAGCATCAGCTTTTCCACCCTAATGGGTAGTAGCGCACTGAACAGCAAGGTGGTCCACTTCAAAGTAGTCTGAGGTTCAAATCTCAGTTGTTGCCACGACTAAGTGCGCTCATTCTCTGACATAATCGGACCCAACACAAGCAAGACGTTGGGGGTGATGGGCACGGGCAGGGGGGCAGTTGCCTCTCTTAGGGAAATGGAGCTTAAACCACTCACCCTAATGAAAAAAAAAAAAACAGTTTTTCCACTTTTCGAATGGGCTTCACACAGTTAACAAGGCTGCACTCACTAGATTTGGCTATGACTCTTAGTGCGGCTGAACAATTGTTAGGTACTCACAATGGAGGAAAACTAAGGGACCTGGATGTGAAAGTTGATCACAGGATAAAGTTCATTTCAAAAGTAAAACCTTCGACGAAAGTTTCACGTCTCATAAGGCCAATTGAATGACAAGGGCGATAAAAAGAATTTGATGGCATGTTAGAAACGTTGAACCCTCAAAGCCTCCATTCGTGATGAGGCCCTAGTACTATTTCAAATCAAGCATAATAGCACCAAGCTACTATATGTGTGAACCACCAATACGATACCATGAAGAAGACCAAATAATCCTTGCTCTTTATTGCACGCTTTTTTTGGTTAGTTAGGTGATGCCCTACTCTTCCCAATGTCAGATCTAAACTTGGGCAGTACCAAGTGAGGAAAGCCAAATGCAACCTGCAACACTTAATATGGTTATTATGAACTCTTCATGATGCCATTTGAGCTTGCAGATACCTTCACCACACGATACGCAAGATCTTATTTCTATTTCACAAGAAGTTTATGGTAGTCGACCTTGATGATATAATATTTTATACCAACAATGTGAAGGAACACAATGACCGTTTAGATAGTGTTTCAAGTATTGAATGGGAGAGGCACTTTTTCAGGTAAGAGGAAAACAATGACTTTGTCTAAGTTGTTGCGCTTGACAAGTTGCACATGGATGATGAGAATCCACCGTCAAAAGTTTTTTAATTGCAGTCTTCCCTTGGATTGATCAACTGTTTGCATGTGGCCTGCAAATGGCCCTCCGCTCATTTCAGCACCAATGACTAATTTACAAGAAAAAAAAAGTTGTGTATAAATAAGGCAATATCAAGATGCTTTCAAGAGGCTAAAAACGGTAATGGAAATAGTACCTCATTTACCCAACAATCCAAACCATTCTAAATCCACGTTGATGCCTCTGATTTTGTTACTCTGCAAAATCTTAATGCAGAAGAAGGTTGAAAGACTCTCAGAGGCATTATACGCATAATATAGGAATAACAGGATGCACTACCTTTGCATTTGGTAACACCACTTGGGTGCCTATTCATAACAAAGGGAAGCTCACTGACAAGAGCTCTTGGTTGAGTTGACCGCATTTTAGAGCACAGGGTGAGGAAGAACAATGTTGTAGTTGATGCTTCAAGTGACAAAAAAGAAGTGGCAGATGTGTAGTTGAAGTCTTTGAAACACACTTAGAGCAGAGTTGCTCAACCATGTTCGTGAGGGACTGAAGCAGGACCAGATGGTGCTACATCTCATCTCATTGTCCAAGTCAAGGAGGACCCAAAGTTCTAGTTAAGCGACATCCATCCTCGTGACAAAAGGAGGCTCTTTTTTGTGTTGTGTAAGTTAATTTAGAGCTATGTAGCATTTGGTAGGACATCTAGAGTTAGAGTAGACATTTAGGCTTCTTGAGCAAGGTTACTCCAAGTTGTAATAATGAGAAGCAATATTAAAGAGTACATCCAAAAGTGTCTGCTAGAAAGACAAAGGAACGAATAAAAAGATAAGCAATTTTTTGAGCCCCTAGGCGTCTCAGAATGTCTTCCAAGAAAACATCTTTATGAGCTTCTTCTTAGCTTGAGGCAAAATGACTTCAACTTCATTTTGGTGCTGGTGGATATTTCATATCAAAATACATCAACTCATTTGCCACATCCACGTAATAATCATATTCAAAAATTAAATGGATAATGTCATTCAAAATGTGGATCCATAATGGAACTGTATCCAAAAATAACGTAAATATGGATATTTGCGGATCCAAAAGTGCTAGTCATCTAAAGTCAATGTGCGTCTATATGATGGGTAACACTCATTTGCCACATCCAATGAACACTTTTTTGCTCATGATCAAGGTGCTTTTGCTGATTGTTGGCTTTCGATTGGCTTTGCTGATCTTTGGGTTTTTTATTACTTGGTTTAGTTGGCATGTATTGGGGTGTTTTGAGTACTTCTGTAAACTCGTAACCCTAGTTGGGGGTTTTTTTAATCATGTTGAAACTTAATACTCTCTCTCTCTCTCTCTCTCTCTCTCTCTCTCTCTCTCTCTCTCTCTCTCTCTCTCTCTCACACACACACACACAAACCATTCAAGTAAGCATTTTTAAGGAGAACAGATAATAGAGATTAAGTCAAGAATATGGAAGCCAAGCAGTTTTTCAATCGGCTGAAATACCCCTCAAAAGGGGCAAACGTTCTCTTAAAAAAACTGATTTATTTCTCATTTTCTCTCTCTTCCTTTGAGGGGCATTTTGGTCTCTCAAAAAAAAGTTTTGGCTATTATATTTTTCAACGTAACCTCTACTTTCTTACATGCTTAGAATCTGTGGCCAGATGATTCCCATTACTTCTGGTATATAAGGGTCTGGTAGCTATATGTTTTCCTATGCATGTGAATAGATATATGTGTCTGCCAACTAATCAAGATTTTGACATATATCCATGAAAAAAGTTGGGTTACTACCAGTGGCGGAGCCAGCGTGGGGCAGGTGTGGGCACCTGCCCACGCCAGCCCAAAATATTTTCTTTTATACCATTTAAAATAGTAAATGGTATAAAAGAAAACTTCTTCCTCCCTCTTACTGTCCTGCCCATGTCAGCTTCCACCAGCCCCCGCCAGCCTCCGCCAGCCCCCGCCAGCCAATTTTTCTGGCTCCGCCACTGGTTACTACGCCAGATTAGCTGTAGGTACAATTGAATCTAGAGAAACAAGAGAGAATAGTTGCTTGATTTGCTTCTCAAAATAATCCATACATGGTGGAGACCTGATCGCGGCATGGATCTGAAGGCGTTGGTGCATCGGGATGCAGCGCGCTAGCTGCCGCCGGTGTACACAAAATGAGCATAAGCTGCCTGTGCATGGTTGCGTTTGGATGGTGGGTGAGATGGGTAGCATGGAGGGCGTAGCACTTGTTCTTGATATGGCCTGGTCACTCTCACGGCAGCCACACACAAGCTCTTGCGCTGAGCCATGCATAGTGAATCTCGTCCCTTCTGCGTAGAGAGTATTTAAATTATACGACGGCATGTGGAGATGCAACGCAGTTTTTTTTTTGTTCTTGTTGAAACATATCGCGTACGTGCATTAGTTATCCCCGGCAAGGGATTCATGGCCAGGATTAGATTTCGAATGTTCATCTCGATGAGGAATTGATATACTGTTTATACTGTTTCTCTTGCTGATAAGGATCTAACTTAAGTACCACATGTACAATCAGGAATTCCCAATATAGGAATTCGGTTCAACCTACAAGGCCTCTAAAATTAAACCACTAAAATTGGCAGGCAACAGAGCATTGCTCTTGTGAATAATCAGAAATTGATTTATAAATTCGAAAATCTTCTAAATCAAATGGTAATGTCCTCAGAAGTGGAATGAGCAGCGAAGATTAAATCATGTCCTTACATCTAGTGCAAATATGCCAATCTGATAACACGGAAATTGCTTTTCATGTGGTAGACAAAAGGAGATCTTTCTTTTTGGCGTTGATCTTCATAGACCCATGCCATGTAGCATAATTATTACCATTAGTGTGATTCATACTAAAACCCACACCTGGGTCGATAACATATAAATGATGTCTTTAGCTTTAGCCAATTAGTTATTGGCTGCATAATACTCGTATGGAATGTTTCTAAACGGAGACTTTATGTATTATTGGCCAAGTCTTTCATTATGAAATATGTGTTTTGCTATTAACGCGTTTGATTTATTTCCAGTAAAACTTAATAATAAGGTTATCGATGCCCATCTTTAGCTCATCCATCAACTGAAAATGAAAGTACACTAGCTAATGACATAAATATTCATATGAAATGCATCTTCAAAACTAAGTTAAAAACATAGAGCAGGAAGCTCTTAAGGCAGAAAAGAACTTCTACTGAATCTACAAGTAACAATTTCCTTCCAACAGATGTAGATTTTGCATAATCTCAAACTTCACATATTTAAGGGACAAAAGATTGAAAGTATACTATAGATCAAGCTGTGGACGGTCTAGTGAAGTAGAGCCACATTTTATTGTTTAAAAATAATATAAAATAATTACAGAGCAAAAAACAACTATTGCATTGTCAATTTACTGGTAAGATATATCAGAGTGCCTATATTTTATATGTCAAACTACACTAGATGGCGTGCTTAATGACTTAGTAGCACAAGAAAGTCATCTGGGTATTGACGGAAAACCGAAGGGTTCTAGGAAAGTAAACTGAGTATTGACGGCATGCCAATAAATTCCACGAGTTGGCTTACCACAATAGCAACAAAACTCAAGAGGCAAGTTTTAGGTTGCGAGACGCATGCGCAAGAGCATGTAATGAATAAACGGACTACATAGGTCGTTCTTTGCATGCCAACATGCTTTTTCATGTGCAACTTTATTTTTTTTCCTTCAAAACAAGTTCCAAGGAAGACCAAAATCTGAAGCAGCGGTTACCCCATAGATACACCTTCTTAACTCGGCTGTATACCTACACCATTGATATTGCAAGAGTGATGTCCATGAAGTCTGAACTATAATTTGCTTTCACGGCCGATCCCTTTTCAGGTCTGCTCACAGCTACCTAGAATGGTATGGTTTTCATCAACAGCAGAAGCCGGAGACACATCCTTGCAATAATGAATGTACGGAATTAGTTGAGATATTTATACTTGCACCGGAGTCCCTACATTTTTTTTCAACATTTTTTTTCAGATCCAAGTATATTACAACCCAATGGGTAGATAAATGGTATTTGGAGTTGGAATCAACGGACACATGCTTCAAATGGCAGCACCGAGTAGCCAGTCACAGCAGATCATTCAATTTGTGTTTTCAAGATCATCCGAGCAAATATAAAAACGCAAGACTGCCTCCTCAATCCAGCACTTCCTTAATCGATGTATGTTGAAAGAATTCTCGCTGGCAGGCAACAGTATAGTGGCAACGGACCGAATTTGGTTATCCATCAATCCACACTCAAATGGAGATGACTACTGCACCAGCTTTCAAGACGAAATGACCGAGCTGTACCAAACAAGAAGTATGGCCAGCACAGGTTCCCGCCCAGTTGCCTGATTAATGAATTATGAAACAAAGCTTCATCCTCGAAACAAGAATACGGAATATATAAGCCTCTTTGAAGGTGCCGCTGAGGAGAAACAGAATAAAGATGGTAAGCCATTTTCAGAAGGTACTGTTTTGACTCTTAAGATGTATGAGAAATAAGAGACCAGAAGCAGATCACATGCAAAACTGTGTTAACCAGGACTCAAATGGGTTGCAGATTCCGATGAAAAAAGCTCAATACTGTCATTATGTGTGGGGTTGGTAAGAATTCAATTTCATGAAATAAAAAAAATAAACAGCATTTGCTCGTTTGAGCACAGAAACTGATTGGCGTGCTATGGCTTACGGAAAGATCTCTTGGTTACATCCGACCTAATAAAGGTCAAAACCTTGGAGCAAATATCGGTCATATTTTGAGAAAAGTTGCAATTTTATCAGAAAAAAGGAAGACCTTTTTATCGCAGAAATGTTGCAATATGTTCAAAACATAACAAAAATAAATTTCATGATTATTTTGCCTTCAAAAATATTTTTCCTTTTCTTTTTTTTAATAATAAGTAATAACTATGTTGGGTCTTATCAAGATTTTTTGCAAAACAATTAGTAGAAAAGCCATGTCACCTGGGTGCGGGTATAGGTGTAAGCGTAGACTCAGACCAATTTCAAAAGATTTTGAGTGCGGGAATGTGAAGATCAGATTCAAACCAGTGTGGGAATGTGAAGATTTGAGTTTAGCCTTAATTGCTTTGTGTACTGCTTTTGTTCTTTTTTCTTTCTTCCGATTCACGCTCTATCCTTTCTTGATGTCCATGGGGATTAAAGCAAGAAATTCTGATCACTGTATCAGATTGGTATTCAAGGTCAAGGTTTTTCCTTCGTTCTTCAACATGACCAAAAAAAAAATTGAGGAATGATTCATAGAAACAAGAAAGGAAAAGGAGAACAAGAAGAGAAAACCAAAACAGGCAATGAAAATCACATGATGCGGATGTTCAAGATGATGACACAAATGCAAACAAATTTTATTTGTACCATTAAAAAAATGCAAGATTCATGAAGAAAATTAATGTGTTTGGTGATAGTACTGGGTAGATTAAAAATGATCCTTTAACTGAAATGTAGAATATCGGTATCTCTCAAGGGAAAACAAGCACCACACCAGACGAAAGCAAAGCACTTCTAAGAGAAGACTTTCATTGCCCCATGATAACTTGCGTGTGATGAGGACTGATCCCTGCAGAAGCCATGCCCTTGAAAGGTCATCACTGGCAAGTTGGACGAACTCAGCTGCAGATGGTGTTGAAACTTTAGCCCTCCAGGACCAGTCTAGGTCTTTACAAATCTGCAATGTTGATTGTCGGCAATGGAGGAGACCGGCTGTTGCATTCAGAGGTTGAATATTACGCAGTGGGAAGATTTCGGAACCCATAGCTTTCAGCAGGACGAGGCAGCAGTGAGGGTCTCGACCCATCAGTGATGCCACCAGCTACATTTCTTCCCTCTGTAGCATATCCCCGAGACTACAACCCAACAGGAATTCCCATGCACACCCTACAAACAGCCAATGCTTTTCAAGAAAATGCCACAGGGGTTTTATGCCTATGGCACCTCCAAGATGGGCAGAAGGTGGTCAGACCAACGGGAGGGACCCACCAGCCAACTGCTTGCGGGCAGCAGCTAGCAAGTAGTACCCTGCCAACTGTTCCAACGGACAGTGATAGGGCTTCACCAATCTCTGAGTCACTTGGGCTCAGGTTCCTCAATTGGTCCTGGTTCATCTGCGAACTGGCTCTCATGGGGAACCTGCTCATTTAACAAACAGAGCACAATTTGGTGCCTTGGTACTCAATTCTTGGGACTCTAGGACTCAGTCCAAGTCCACCTATTGAAACCCAACCTATCCCCACTGCCACCTGCTCTTGCCTGGTTCACTCTTGACCCATGCTCAAAACTTATTTTCTAGTCCAAATACCGAACCCCAGACCATTCCATACTCAAATCAGATCAAAACAGTACTTTCTTTGATTACCTCAAAGCTCAGTTCAGGGTCCAATCCGTTCTAATTTTGGTCCTATGTTTAGTTTTTTATTATATTTTTATATATTTTTCATCATAAATATCCGTTTGTATAACTAATTTATACATGTTAAATATCTTTTAATAGTTTAATTAAACCCAGGTCGGCCTGGCCAGTGACTGGACCTCGATGGTCAGGCATGGGCCTTAAGCAGGCCCGAGCCCAACTTTGGATCGGGTTAGGTCGGCCCGACGCCCAGCCCTAGCACTAAGGCACCAAAAACAATTTACCCAAGGCACCAAGGCCCTCAATCAAAGTTAATATCACAGCAGCAAACAACTTATAAAGGGGCACCAAGACCAACAAAGAATCACTCAACAAAATGGAAGAGATATTGTATTGCTGAAACAAATAGGTTGTAAACAGCCACACCAAAAAATATATATGTCACGCACACTCCTAAAAAAAGAGGCAGCACCCCATCAACGTGATGCGTGTGATGCGGACCTCAGTAAGGGCCCACACCCTTCACTCAGCAGCCCTCGACCAAGACAGCAGACCGTCCAAGAAGAGCTTTTGCCAAAGCCGAGAGCGCACCCTCAGCTCAAGCTGAGCTTGGTCCAAAGGCATCTCAGGGCCAAACAAATGCACAGTCAGCACAGGTGCCCTCTACTGTGTGCATGCAGAGAGCAGCCCTCCACGTGTTGGATCCTCATCAGCACGAGGCCAGCACATGCTTGCCACACGCTATCCACACGCCTTACCCAAATTTGCAAGCCACTTCAGCAGGGGGACAGCACACACCACCACATAGTGAAAGGCAAGCTCCATGTTTTTAACCGCCAGAGTGAGCAGACCAATAGAAGCACCAGATCTCCCTCTACTCTTGACACTACATAACCTAGACTAATCAAATTTGAGCATTTGAATTTCAAGAATTCCTATGGCTTTCCTTATTCTTTCATTATGCAAGTTATGGAGTGAGATTTGTTTAACGTAAACCCTAGATTTCTCTGTCTCTCCCAACTTCTTCTTCTTCTTCATGCATCCTTGGAGAAGCGTCACCATCGCCGCCACTTGCTTTTGTCGCCATTCCTCCCATATGCTCATCGCAACTCCGCCCCAGCAATAGAGCTCTTCGGTAGGTGAGGAACCTCACGACCCGTCTTAGTAATCCGGCCCTTGCCACCGGGCTCCCAAACGTTCTCACAACGTTAGGCTATGATCCACACATCACTTGCCATATAGAGCCATTAAACAATGTCTTGGCTACCGAAAGGAGAAGTCTTGGCCACTGCTTGGCTGTCGGGCGAAACCGTGGAGACAACCGACTGTGCGCCAATCCTGACCCTCCACTAAGATCTCTGATCACCCTTTCACTTTTTCATTTGCGGTTTGGATTGGCGCCCGCACCCTTTCTCTTCCTCGACCTACCCGACACCGTCCTGTCTAGCTATCGATGCTGGCCTCTGGTCGCTGCTCACCTATGATACCAGGGTGCGCCATTTTTTGCCTCACACCCCCGTCGACGCGATGCGGGTATTGGTGCGCCTCCGGTGCGCACCCAAATGAGTCAAACAAGAGTCCGGTGCGGTCAGCCGCACCCGGTTAAAATCGTCCTTTGTCGAATCGCGTTTGACGTGAGTCAGGTGCGGTCAAATGTGCACCAGACTACTTTGGTCCAATTTTTAAGGTTTTTTTTATTTTTGAGTTTTTAACAAAGTTCGTCGATCTCGCCCGCTCGCCCGCCCCTCCCCTCTTCTTCGACCTTCGTCCCTCTTCGACTCTCGTCCCTTCTTCTTCTTCCTCCATCTTCCATACGTCGTATTGGGTGGAGCTGGCCTCATTGGTTTCTTCCTCCGTCTTCCATACATTGTATTGGGTGGAGCTGGCCTCTCTGGTTGCTGGAGCAGCTTCTCTGTGTGGAGAAAACACCATCCTTCATCAATCCCTTGACAGAGCGAGTGAGAGAGAGAGAGAGCAAGGGCAGGGAAGATCTTCACATACCTGCTGTAAGTCTGTAACCTGCTGTTGAAGAGTTGAAGACTCCCGATCAGCTGCACTTCACTGTTGGTGGGGATGAAGGAGAAAGAGAGAAGATAGCTAACATCAGGGATGGAGGAAAAAGGCGTGTTAGGTCATCGTGGGTGAGGGTTGGGAAAAGGTCGGGCACTAAGGGAGCATAGCACGGTCAACAGAATTTTGATTCCAGCATTTTTAAAAAAAAGCTGCCTTTGATTAACCTATGATCTCTTAAGGGCTATACATTTGGTACAACCTTAGTCACATTGGTACGGCTAGGAGGGCCCCGTACCCTACCGGTACGGGTACGGTACGGGATTGGGTACGGAGGGAAAATAAAAAAATTCAAAAAAATCTAAAAAAAAAAAATCAGGAAAAATCAGGAAAAATCAGGAAAAATCAGAAAAAACTAGTAAAAATCAGAAACATTCAAGAAAAATGTATTTAAAAGAACACCCTTAGCATTTTGTTATTGTTTAAAATTTTTTGATATATATATATATATATATATATATATATATATATATATATATATATATATATATATATATATATATATATATATATATATGTCCATGTGTACGGCCGTACCCCCGTACCCACGTTTTTTGAAAATGGCCCGTACCCGTACCAATACCGGTACCCGTACCTGCACCCGTACCTATGTAACATAGGGTACAACCATCTCCACCCATAATCTAGTTGCATTTTTTATTTCTTTTCATCTTTTTTTTTATTGAAAATTCAGCCCTAGGGGCCTACAGATGTTGTTTGTACAGCCAGTTTAGTGGAGATCAACTTTTGCATTGCTGGTATTCTATGTGAATCAAAACTTAATTCAAAACCAACGACTGAAATGCATCAAGTTTTGAAGGAAAAATAAAAAAGCCCTTTTTAGGAGCCCAAATAATCAATGAGAGGTTGAGTTGTATGTTTTTACTATAGCCGGTTAGAGGTAGATATCATGTGGATTATGACGGTATGAACTCTGATTTTGAATGAGGGTAAGCCTTTTTTTTTATCTAATTTTCATTATTATAGCATGAAATATGCAATTAACAATCATGTTTTTATTGCTTTTTTAATTAAAACTTCATTATGGCATTAAATATGCAGTTAACATTTATTATTACAGCATCTTCATTATTACAGAATTAAATATAGACTGAACCTTTGTTATTATTGTATTAAATAGTATTTAAAAACCCTAAATTTGGTCAAAAAAAGACAGTCATCTTTGATCGAATCTTAACATGGATATATACAGTCTTGGGTACGTAAATCATAACCGATACAATTTTGACCGTACCCAGCACCCAGCACCGTAATGGTACCCCTACCGGTACCATACCGGGTCAGTATGGGTACCATGCACCCAAGGTTTTTGGAATGTACTTAGGGTTGGGCATCGGGCCGGGTACCTGATGGGTACCCGGTACTCGGTCCGATCAGGCCCAGGTTTGGGCCCAAAAAAACCAGCAAGATTGAGGCCGATGTCTTTTTAATATTTATTTTATTTTAATAATAACATATATTTTATTATTAAAAAATATTTATATAAAAAAATATTTTACATTTAAAAATATACATTTTTTTAATCGGGTCAGGATGGCCCCAGGCTCGGGTTTCGAGCTGCGAGCCATCCTGAGCCCAACTTTTATCGGCCCGGGCCGACCCAATGCCCAGACTTAAATGTATTGTACCCACACCCTAGGCTATGTCACACGGATACGACAGTTTGGGTCAAGTACCAGTGTCGACACGCCGACACGGGGATCCCGACACGTCGACACTGCTGGATACGTTTTGGATCGGGTTTGGGTCAGACCTGATCCAAACTACCTTTCATATCCCGATTTCTATTTTTTAACCCTCACCCTCGACGACTTACGCTTTACCCTTTACCTTCAACCTTCGACGACTTGTGGCGGCAACAGTTCGGCAATGGCGGGCGACGAGCTCCAGCGATCGACAGGGACATCCGGTGGCATCCGGCGGCAGCCGGCGACAGACAGGTAAGTTTTTTTTTTTCGATATTAGAAGTTAGGGCTTCTGCCGATTTGGGGATTTTGTCTTCGTGTTTGTATTCTTTATACTGTCAGTTTGTTGGATTTGGCCGAGTTGAGATTTTGCCTATGTTCGATATTGTGGCTGATTTGGGGATTTGGCCGATTTGGGGATTTTGCCTATGTGCGATATTTTATGTTCATTATACTGGTTTTACTTATTTCTGATAAATCTGTGACTGCATGTTTATATTGTCAGTTTGTTGTATTGTTTTATTATCATTTTTAATTTTTTTAATATAATATTCGTGTGTCCGCGTATCCTAAAATTTTGAAATTGCCGTGTCCCCGTACTCGTATCCTTGTGACATAGACCCTAGGCTTAAATGTACTGTACCCACACCCTGCACCCATGTGACATAGGTTACATGGGCATTTATACAAGTTAGTAGGAATCTGGCGGAGAACCCAACTGTTAGAAATAAAGCTGTTGGGGACTCCAACGTCTCTAACAAAAATAAAAATAAAAAATAAAGAAATACAACCGAAGTACAAAAATACAAAAGCTCCTGTATACAAGTATACATCAGATTAAATATATGTATATAAATCTGAAAGACATACACGTACATATGTTCTAACAACATAGACATATCCTTTTCTTCGGAGTCTGAAACTCTTTCAACCACTACTTATTCTAGGACTTGAACACCTGAAAATAAGTTTGATCCAACTTGGTCCACAGCTCCATGCCGGTCAGGGATGCCAAGGAGTCAGTAGGACAATGTATGCAGCCACTTATGGTTTGGTCCTTTTTGTCCATGCAAAATCAAGTTTTCTCACAGGTGCGAAAAAAAAAAAAAACAGGCTCTTTCAATAATTCCATTTTAAACAAATGTATGTTTATGAAATCCTGATTAACCCATCACAAGAGGACAAAGATCATGGCCGTCAACAAATGGGAGAATCAGTATCTTGAATATCAAGCTGCTAGTGTCCAAGAAAGAGAAAAGAGTACACATTGATATAACAAGAAATGTATCAACTAGCATACCTCAAAAGCGTCTGGATTTCTGCTGCGGATATCCTGGATTTTGCATTCCCATCCCAGGTTCTTTCCTTCTCAGCTGCCAAAGAACCTTGTGTGAGTACTCTTAGAATGCATTATCAAGAAATATGGCATTGAGGTAAGGTTATCATTTACCTGTTGAGCCTGTGCTGCTGATCCACGCTGCATCGGAAGGTTGTTAGGATTCAGGCCAGCCATGCCTGCTTGAGATGCCAAACTAAAAGCTGGCATTCCTGCATTTTGCATCCTCGGCATAACCATCACTGGACGACCACCAGGCCTATTGACAGCAGCAGCCATATGTGCATTTCCTGCAGGTACCTGATCGCATGAATCAATGATTCAATATCAATGGAAAACCAAACTATTGCCAATTTCATCCTGGCCAAAAGTCCATTGTTAAATAAACAGATTGTGCAAGGGCAGAGTTTTCATAATCATGTGAAAGGTAGTTAGTACTTAGTACTGTATTAATAAAACAACCACTACAACAATCTATATCAACAGGTCACATAGAGATGTAACTTGGAATTTTTTCTCTTCTATTGTTGCTTTGTGCATTTATTACCAGGAAAAACACGTGATTATCAAGTACCTATGATTTGCACTAATTTGTGTGCCTGTGCTTGCTCCTGGATGTGCAATTCTGCATCCCTAGGTAAGTTATGTTTAATACTTAAGTTCTGGAGGACATACCACGTGATTTATGCAACAAGATAAGAACTTCTCACAGGGAGAGGTTTAGAGGAAAATAAATAAGATTGACAAATGCATGTGAAATAAATGTCAAAGTACCGGCGGAACATGCTGAACGCTTGTTGTCCCTTCAAAATCTATAGCTGTGTCCACTGGACGAGGAGAGTAGTTAACGACTTTGTCCCCAGCTTGGGTAGAAACAAGTGCACTGAACATGCATTCTACATATTAATTCAATGCCCATTAAAATTGCAATTATAACATGCAACAGCAAAAATGGCACTTACTTGCGCCCTGGTAAAGGATCCACTCGAAAATACCTAAGCAAATGCAAAAAATTCCTTAGTAGAAATTCTGAAAGACAAATAATTACTTGACACTAGCAAGATGGCTCACAGTCCAAAAGATTTCAATCTATTCTCAGACTTGGCCATTGTATTTTCTTCGGTATATTGATTAAAATGTCATATGTGAATCAAGGACTGTTCAATGCTTCCATCTCTTTGAGAAGTTTGACAGAGATTGGCTGATATAGGTATGTATATCTAAGTTACCATGTCGTGTTTTGGTCCTTAAGCAGCGAGCAGCACGAAAATTGGGATTCAATTCAATTATCCAGCCTAACTTAATCGGCAATTATCTAAGCTGAGTATCCCGTGTTTCTATTAGAACATGGCAGGCTATTAGGGTTTCCAACTCCAAAAGAGAGACTTAACATAAATTTTCCAAACACAACAGAAATTATATTAGAAAGATAAAAATGTTCAGCTTTATTGTCTCAATAACTCCTGCCAACAGATTCAAAAATACAAATCAATTGGTGTTTGGAGGCTGTGTTGGTGGGGAAGATCCATATGGAGAACTCTCGAATACAATTTAATATAAATTAAAGAAAAAAGTCAAGGATCTTCATGTCATATATCAAAGATGTGAAAGTAAAAGAGAAAAACATTACTCATGCTCTAAAGCTTGTGCCGCTGTAATTCGTTTCCGTGGGTCATACCTACATATGAAATAAAGAGGTAAACATCCAAGAAACGATCTTAGCCTGAAACAAAGAGTGCTCATCTTTTTAAGATAAAGAAAAAAACTGAACACCAATAACAGAATTTAATATGATACGGCCTTCAAATTACAAAAAAATGTCAACCGATCATATGTAAAAGGAATAACATACTCAAGCATTTTGGAGAGTAGGTCATATGCAGGACTTCTCTGAGGAAGATTAACAATGTTATGCAGACCTGGATTATCGCTGCCACAAAGCACAACAAAAGTGATAACCAAGCAAAAGAAGTCTGTAGGAAGCACAAGTGAGTTGTATTTTTCTCATATTGCAACATACTATTTATGTCCTTGAATATGTTGCTGATCTTGTTGCCAATGAGGTAGATTAACCAGATTAGGCCATCTTTCTTGGGTGGGATGACCTATAAAAACATATAAGGTCAGTATTACACATGCAATGAAGACACAAAGCAGGTAGTGCAAGATAACTTATGCTACCTAACACCTTGAATATCTTGTCAAGTTGATCAACCTGCATGAAACAAATGATGCATTGTAAGAAATGTAGCAAATAGCAAAAATGCAACAGGGAAGGAAGAAAAGGTTAAGGAACATAATTAATCGATTCAAAGAATATTGTTAACCCTAAAAAAGCAGAAAGCATGACAATAGAGTGACCGATGCACCTGGAAAGGATTAGGTGTTGATTTACTCTCCACCCCTTGAAACAGCGGTTTTAAGGTAAGCAGTTCTGCAAAAATACATCCAACAGCCCACATATCTTGCCATAGATTAAGGATTGATTGCAAACACTATGAGTGCCAGAATAAAATGGAATCTGAGAAGAACCCCATAACTTATACATGATAACTGCAAAAGACTAGAAACTTAGACCAGCTAATGGCCCACATATCTGACCATGGTTTAAGGAATCATTCCAAACACTATGAATACTAACATAAAACGAAATCAATAAAGAATCCCGAAACATGCATAAGATAGCCACTAAAAATATAAGATAACACACAAACTAGATCATAAAAATATTTTCTGGCTGGATACCCACAGCACTTGTATAATGTTTGGCCCCAAGAAGCAGCTCTGGTGCACGATACCAAATAGTTACAACAACCTGCAAAATGAAGCACTTCCAACTATTAAACCACCCAAAAAAAAAACATAAAACGTTTAGACTTGGCTTATATCATATGCAGAAAGAATTGGGGTTTATCACATACATCTCCAACCCAAAAGAAGTAGAACGCTCATCTCTAAACGTATTAGAAACATCAAATATCCATCAGCCACAAAGTAAAGACAACTTCATCTTCCACCTCTTCTTGGGGAAAGATGAAAGAAAAAAGTAATGATGCCATAACATGCAGAAGGCTCTGAACTGGGGCAGCTAGGGTTGTCTGTATCAGGAGACCAAGCTGGTGAGCAGCCAAAAAATGGGCCAGTTGTTTCCCTACTTTCCCTTTACGCCAGTTCTTAGACATTGGATGGCTGAAAAAATAAACCAGCTACAACTATATTAGTGACAGTAGACCATCCATTTTCCACCCAACAGGCTGCTGGAAGATGGTTAGTATTATTGGCTTGTTTCTGAATTTTTTTAACAAAAAATTATGCCCCACGGCTTTGGCCCCTGTCATCCACAAAAGGCCTTTACTTAATTACACTTCATGTTAAAATGTTTTTCAAGAAGCAAATTCATGCATAAAGTGAAGGCCTTTACTTAATTACACTTCATGTTAAAATGTTTTTCAAGAAGCAAATTCATGCATAAAGTGAAGATACGGAAAGAGGAAACCATTCTAATGCAATTATCACTCTGCTGGTTACAAGTGAACTTTAACCCTGCTATGTTAAATTTTTCAACCATTGTTAAGTCCCAGTATATCCATTCTATCCCCCCTACCCATGCCTATCTACTGATTATGGTACACAACTTTCATTATACAATTACAACCTATTTTTGTAGCTAAAAACTCATGTTTTAGCACATAAAGGCCAAAGCACCAGTCTCTGGTGCAACAGCAAGATCAGCTTGACTTGGAGTGGTGATGATATAATGTAGCAATAAGCAGCAACTAGCTTTGTTAGTTATTCCACTAGGAACCACAGAACTTTTGGTATGTCACTTTCATGCATTTTGTCAACAGATTATTTGTTGAAGTGCTAAGACTTATCATAAAAGCACCTCACCCTCAACATAAGCGAATGAAGCAGTTGACTGTAAAACCTAACATATGCAGAATTAAAAATACAGTCTCAACCAAGACACAACACAATAAGACATGGTGATACCATTACTCTCTGGCAAAGGTCCCTTTCAATATTAGTTTATATGAGCAAAGCTTACAGAATTGAAATGGTGTGACCTGCTTTTGCCTAAAAAACCTACCCCAGACTAATGTACAAATATACAAAGCAAAGCTAATCTGTAGAAATCTATTCTAAACAGAAGTAGAAACCTCACCCCATTTTCATACAAAGGTTTTATTGGAGCTTGGTAAATTCTAGCCAGCCCAAAATCAGCAATTTTAACTACTCCATGTTCTTCTCCATCCCCCATAACCTGTCATGAAGGTTCAATTAGAAAAGTGCACAAGAGGAGATTTTTTTTATCACTATTGAGATGGATGCAGTAATTGGAATCATACCAGGATATTAGATGGCTTAAGATCTCGATGTATGATCCAGTTGCTGCACAATTTTTTTAGTTAAACATATTTGTGGACAATTAACAAAAGCCTCCATGAAATACCCAAAAAAATAAAGTAAAAAATAAAAATATTCCCAATACCTGTGAAGATAGTTCAGTCCATTAAGCAACTGCCAGAGCAACGACTTGACAGTGTATTGATTGATAGAATGGTTGACTTTTTCTCTGTGGTGCCTGATGATTTCCTAAAATAGGCAAAACAACAACAGAACAAAGACTAGATACCTCTGATTCAATCATATTAAAATATCCATCTTCTCAAAAAAATTGTAGATTCAATCATATTAAAATATCCATCTTCTCAAAAAAATTGTAAAGTGCAAATTGTGTTCTCATTTTCCATCTTTAAACTTGTAGTTGTACTCAAATGTGAAGTGAAATCGTCAAAAGCTTGGCATACCATTGATTAGAAGAACATTCAAAAAAGCAGGATGAAAGAAACATATTTGCTAAAGACCCTACAGGATGAAACCCCTTAGGCATTAACAGACATTCCCCTAGATAAGTATGCCTCAGTATGGTATACCACGTTAAGTGTTTACTTATGTGCTGATTAGGAACAGTAGTTACCTCATACAGTAGGAAAACAGAATGTAGAAACTAAAACAACACATTTAGACCTATCAGCACAGATTTCTTACATAGACATTACAAATACACATCACCTATTTGTATTCCCCCTCCAGCTCACAAATCATCCCAAGTTTTAAACAACTCAAATATAGAAAAGAATGTAATTATAGAAGAGAAAAAATAAATTTTGTGAAATAATCTTTGGCTCGTTTACTATGATGTGTCTCCTCTAGCTATAACATGCTATGTGTAGGAACAACTACGGAATAGCCTGAAATAATTTGGCACAACAATGCCCTATATGCAGTCAGGCCCAATTACATCCATGTCTATTGCTTTGGAACTGTCTAATATGCAGAAATAAAGAAAGCTAATAAGTTGGTTGCACTTTGTCAGATCAGTCAGTATTGAATTAAAAATTATCTTGGAATCATGTCCAATTCTCAAAACTAAGGCCAAGACATGAAGATATGTGTTTCTCAGGGGAGCTAACTTGTAATATTTCATGCATGAGCATGGCTTGAGGACAGTCTCATACCTAAGCAAATTACCAACACCGGACTGAATATATACTTAAGCTCCAACACAACATTGCATCTTGATTAGTAAACCATTTAGGTGTCAAACTAAACAAGCTGTAAAGGGGAGCTGCAATCGAACCTTTTTCTACGCAGGGACTTTACACAATTGTCATGTGAATTATATGCACACACCAATCTAGTTACCATATTTCCAAGAAGTCATCAAAAGCAATTTGGTTCAGTGTTATATTCATGGTCTTGTTATCTTTCTTTCTTTGTCCTTTCTACCTTGTGACTGAAACCTTGGATGAATTTAGGCACTTAAGTATGCATGTAATAGATTATTCTAAATAAGCAATCAATTAGTTGACTAATTCCAGTAAATTACATCATAAAACTTTTGAAAAGAACACTAATGTGATAAAAAAAATCAATATTTTTCATAACTTCCCCAGCAAATTAATCTGCATTTGCTTTGGCTGACTGACTGACAGTGAACTCTCATCAATCTGTTTAATATGGAATTAAAAAAATGACAATTTCATATGCCACCCTCTACAATAGCTTCATATGCACCACATTTTTTCATCTCAATAATTTTTCCTCTTATCGAGGCTAACATTTCAATCTGGCAAGGGAAATGATTTAGTTGAAGTTCAGGATTCAATCTATGTGTCGTGTATGATGTGCACAGCAATATAATCAATCCATTTAATATATTCCATAACTTTTTTTTCCCCTCCAAACGCAAAAACTATGGTATCAGAAACAAGAAAAGAAAAGGAAATAAAGGAAGCATGTAGCAGTGGAGAATACTTACATAAAGATCGTGCTCAGCATAGTCAAATGCAAGATATAAAGACATGTCTGAGGGATTAATGTGCACATTTACAAGCTTGACTACATTTTCATGGGATATTTCCCTAAGCAACTGCACCATTAGTACAATAGAAAGTCAGAAATCTGTTTGCTTCAAATAACAACACAACAAACCAGAACAACATGAGAACAGACAAAACTAATCCCAAAACACCAGTTATGGTTCTCGAAGCCTCAGAAAGGTGAAAATAGTGAACAAAAAGCAAGTTGCAGAAATGCATAGCATTTCATTAGACATGGTAAAACATCCAATACAAACTATAAAAATAATGGTATCACTGGGACACAGCAATGGAGGAGGAAAGCCTGCATAAATTTTGAAAAAAAATCAACTTTTTCAAAAACTCCTTTTGACCTTCTCATACTCTCATAAAACAGTATTCAAACTCTTCCAATCAAAATAAACCCCCCACCCCCACCCCCCCCCCCCCCCCCCCCCCCCCCCCCCAAAAAAAAAAAACCAAGGGTAAACCTTCTGGCTTTGCCCCTGTGTTAGCATATCAGTCTCAAACATTGGAAGCAACGGGTATTCAAGTTTATCAAATTCTTGAACAGGAAATGCATCATGAGTGAGAAAAGCTATGTTTAGAAAAAAAAAAGGCATTTACAGGAAAAGGCAGAAACTAAGTTCAGGACACTTTAGTGGGGTCCCATCAAGAACATGATTCAACACTATATGCCTACGTATATACCTTTTGTATAATCAAGTGATGAATTACCCATTGAAGGCTCTTTCTAGATGGTTTCAGCCTTCAGGAACTCTGCCCTAACAAAAAATGTCTTGGAATGACATTAAAAGTTGGTTATTTTGCGTTTAAGATAATTTAGGAAGCCGAAAACTAATGAAGCAACATGAAGAACTAATGAGGAAGTGATATGGGCTGCTTCCAGATAGTTTCCACTTAGAACTAGGGTTCCTACTTATTCTACGTAGCCTGACTATGGGCTGAAGTGCACCAATAAAAGGAAATTTGGCCAGATACCGTAAATGGCAAATACAAAAAACATATGATGTACAAAATTTGTTTCTCGTCAAAAGTTGGTGTCGCATAAGACCATTGACCTACCAAATGAAGTCTTAAGGAAAGTTATACGTAACTCCAATATAACCTGAATGTACGAAATTCAACACAAGCTGCTCCATGAGAGAGAAAAATAAATTGCACGAATCAGCCATTTCAACCTGCAGATTATACTATAGTACTTACCGTTTGCAACTCAATATACTCAATTGGTTTCCTGTCTAATACAACAATCCAAAAGAAACTTAGCCCCTACTAAAAATAGTGCCCTTTGAATTAATTTTACCCATCCAAACAAAATGCAAATTCGCAGTGTAGTCCTGGATTTATATACATCACATTCTCATTCATGCACACCAATTTTGGCAATCAAAGGCACCTCCAATCAACATAGAAAAACGAAAATACTTTTACTTGAAACTCCATATCTCCAACAAGAAGCATTTTTGCTGTTTTCTCCCTCTATTTTGCGAGTCTTGGACACACTTGGTAACGTCACCTGGCTCATCAGTTACTCAGTTTAAACACGGAAACCATTAAGAGCATAACCAAACTTTCCCTTAGATGAGAATGAAGGGAGAGAGAGAGAAGGTCCCAGGAAAAAAAGGGAAAAAGCCCAAAAAATCGCTGCCCATCCATCCTAGATCAGCGAACGAAGATCACCCGGCGACGTATACGAAGATATCAAAGAGAGGGGGAAATGGAATCATACCATAATCTCACGAATTGCTGTCGGGGAAACGCCATCCCCGTCCTTGGAGGTCTTGAACTTCTTGATGGCTATGCATTTGCCGCGGTTGCTCTGCAGCTTGCTCTTGGCGAGGAAAACGAGACCATACGTCCCCTCTCCGATCTTGCCGATGACTTCGTATTGCTGCAGCCACGCGGGTTTGTTCCCCCTCGCCCCATCTCCCATTTTCCTCCCGCCACTGCTCCCGCCCCCTCCCCACACCAGATAAGAAAAACACAGCACGGCCCCTTTCCTGGCCCTTCGTCTGGACGGCAACTTTGACCTGGCCCTTCCTCTCGTCGCAACTGCAGAGAGGATCGGAAACAAGAGAAAGAACGAGGAGGTCGGAAAACAAAAAAAAAAAAGAAAAAGGGCGGCAGTGGGGCGGCCGATTCGGGTCCGGCAACCGACGCGTGCAGGCTTATGCGATGGGCAGAGATCAAAGCCTGCCCCGATGGACCACTTTACAGCCGTCCATCTTGCCTAGGTGCATCTGGTCGTATGGCGTGTTTGTCCGTGACACTTTTAAAAAGCATCCTCTTCCTCGCATTCACTCCATTGCGGCTTCCTTCGTTACATAAACGAAGTTGGGTTGATACCGTGCCCGATTTAGATAGGTCATCCCCTGGTACGCAACTAGAAAAGTATACCTCGAGTAACATATATGTACATGTCATAATAAATATATAACAAATAACAAATAAGCATAAGATAATATTTATGAAATAACACAAATAATTATGAGATAATGAATGGGCGAATGTACGAGACAATATTAAACATAAGGATACACATAAGTATAAAATAATATTTAAGAGATAACAACAAATTTATGAGATAACATTAAGCGTAAGTATGAGACAATGTTTATGAGATAACAAAACAATTAAATAACAAGATAATAGAGGAACAAATGTATGAAATACCGTTACACAAGTATGAGATCATGTTTACGAGATAACAACAAAAATTATAAGATAACGAGATAATGTTAAACATAAGCATGAATAATGTTTGTGAGATATTATTTATGATATAATAAAATATTTACGTGATAATGAAATAGTAGAAAAATGTGTGAGATAACATTAGACATAAGTATGAAATAATGTTTGTGAGACAATGAGATAACGCTACAAGCGAGACAAAAAAAAAATGAAAACGTTTTTTGTTGCTTAAATGGGTATATTGGTCATAATTATATATATATGGACTGACAAATTTTACCTTTATCGAATTTTTAAATGTTATTTTATTTGAGGTGGCTTATATAACCAGCTTTGATTGATGTCTGGGCAGCAGAACCGTTGCACAATCCGAATTTTTTTGTTATGGGGCAATTTTTTTGTTATGGAACACTATTGTAGAAATTGGAACAATATAGATAAATAAGTAAATAATTATAAGACATTTATGTAAAAATAAATAAATATTTTGTTGTTGACATGGCAACTATATGTAGCTCCAATTCGGTAACAAAAGTCCTTCCCTTACCTTTCGTTCTTGGTTTTAGGCTTTGTCGAGGATTCGAAAAAATGATATGCCACCTTTTGCAATTCATAAGAATAACACTAAATATAATTGAACCAATAGACATTGTTTCTACACCAGTCGGCTCGACCAATTATATCATACACCTTAGCGTTTATTGTGATTATTTAAAGAGGTGACAAACTAGCTTTTAAAAGTATAAAACTAGTTTTTGAGCTAGCTATTGATATGACAGAAAGACATGAGAGTAAATCCTGCACCCCTTGAAACCATCACGTAAATAAAATTAATGAAGTAATTTGTTGTGTAATTTCACTTTATCAAAATGTAATATTGAGAATAATTCGGTAGGAAAATATATATTAAGACAACATTTCTATGCATACATATATTTCTTTAACCATCACAAACTTAATGGCTTTTCATGAAAATAATTTGAATGAAAGCATGTTTTGTACTATATGAGTAATGATAACCAAGTTAGTAGCACATCAATGTTCCGTTTAAAATATTTTTTTAGCATTAGTTTAAGTGATTTGACTTTTATGATATTTCTTTTGACAAGATGCATGGCATGTCTATTACCACAACCATTTCTACCTAAACGGCCCTCCTCAAGTAGAAGGTCGCCATTTCAACTCATACTTTATAGAAGCAATGTTTTTGAAGCTTGTAATTGGCTCTATTTGTTTTTAGCAAACTGCAGTGCAATATTTATTGAGCTTTGGCTCTGGTTGGACTTGCAAGCTCAAGACGGTATACTATGACCGAGCAAAGCCCATAACCCTTCGGCTTGGTGACTCTATGAGAGGTTGAAACCAAAACTCCGTGCCCACCCCTTCCCTCCTCTGCCTGCTCGCAGGGCCTAGGGCTGCGTATTTGCATACATTATTATTGAAACTATGAGTAACGATATCGGTGAGATTGGGTCAGACCTAGAAGCTAGCACGTGACACGTAAATGGAGAGCAACATCTTCTTCATTAGACACACACCACAATCATGCTAAAGGGCGGAGGGAGACACCTACGTCATGGCCCCACCCCAACCATTTGACAGAAAAAAAAAACATTGTATAAATTTTAAAAATTTAGTTGTACAACGTATTTTTTAGATTTTAGTTCAGCTTGGCCCTACCCGGATCTGAAGTTAAAATGCTTGACCCATCCCTAAAAAAAAATCCTAACTCCGTTCCTCCTCCCACTCACTTGAAAACTGCACTATAATCACACCTTTAGCTATATATTTTGAATGGCTAGAGTCATATGCAATATTTCAAAAATATGCACGTTTTTATAGTTTCAATACAAACAGAAACATGAACATCAAATTCATGTATCAGCAATGAAATCATTTTTAAATTGACTATCCACAGCCTTGCTTTGATATGCAAAAGGGGAAAAAAAATGGTCCTGTTTTTCTCCACAAATAACTAGCAGGTATTGAGCAGATGATAAGAGGATACTGTGAAAGGGCAAGTTGAAGGTCTTAGAAGATTAGTTCTCAACCCTTCGTTTTTTCTAATTAAACTTGGTAGTCGTGGTTCATTCTCGATTCAAAAAGTATGTGAATACATGTTTAGGCCAAACAAGCACTCAACATGCAAGCTAAGAGGAACAAACAAGAAAAACAATGCAGACCTAAGTCAAATGTAGATACGTCAAAGTAAACTTCCTCTCCCGCTCCCTTTTATCTCAATTTGCCAACCACCAATTAAAAGAGTTAATGCAAATAGAAGATACCAACTCGCCTCTGATGTCTCCATCACTGTGGAATGTGGACCTAATTTCAATCATTCACTAGTTAATTGGAGGAGCTAGCAAGCGGTAAATGCACTATGGCCAAACTAATTATTATAGTGGACTATATTGGCTCTCACAAAATTTTCCACACAAGAGATCCATGTACAAAATCAACTCAATTAGACTTACCAGTCCACTAAGCAATTGATGAGTCGCTTGACACACAAATATAATGCATCGAGCTGCATGTGTGACAATTCGAGATCCATGACTGGATGAGTTTGGCTTTTTATATATATAGGATAAATGTTTAAAGACTCTCATTTAAGATAAAGGATTTTTAAGAGGCTGGTGTGAGCAACTGTCCACACAATTTACCATGTGGCTCCGCCATTGGCTAGCGGGTACCTTTGTCCTCAACCCTTATGCATGCTTAGGGATGCATAAACAAACTGATGGCCATGCAAATCAAAACAATGATTGGTCTCTCACAACCAATGGCCCAACCAGCTACACCTTAAGAGGCATTTGATAGATTTAGATTTTAGATATGAGGTGAGAATCTAAAATCCAGGGCTTTAAGGTCAAACTCTCTTTCCATCTTACTTCCGTGGCTTTGTCGCTTTGGACATGAACTAAGGATCTTAAATAATCATTTTCGTATAATGGAGAAATATGTGTTTGTTTATACCATAAAAGGGATCTTAGATCAATCTCGGATATATGATCCAATGCTATCAAAAACACCCTTCACGGTACAGGTATGCATTCCTTGCATTTTTCAAAACAACTAGCCTGTGAAAATCATGTTTTTTTTTTTTGTTTTTTAAGTTAAGATATGCTTATGCCTTTCTTGCTTTGGCTTGGCCAAGATACCTGTGAGCCAAATCAGCCCCACGGTGAACCGCGATTTACCGATTAGGATATGAATTAGATTTGGATTTAGTTCAAGATGTCTATAAGAAGTTATTTTAAGTGACTCTAATGGGCGCTTGATTTGGGCAACATACTAGAAACAAATCAAATATAAAAGTTGAAGTTGTGTTTTCTACATCGAATCGGCTTGCTTTCCTCGGTTGGATTAAACAATATTCAGTTACTCAGATAAAGCAACAGATTCAGATCCGTGGACATCATGTTGGACTTAATGGTTTCGGGTCTAGTTTTCAGTATTAAAATGTATATCCAAATCCAATTGGGTTTGAACAGCGGTCTTCCTGGGTTTCCTGACCCGAACGTCGTGTACCCTCTTCGAGGACCAGAACGTCTCCCCCCGCCCGGAGGTTCGAATTCAGGAGGGCTCCTTCCTTTGAAGCCCTAGATTTACTGTCTCTCGAGTCTCAACCCGCTTCACTCTCCGCAGGACCGCAGACCCGAAAATCGCTGAACGTTTTGCAGGAACGACCATGACTGGCTGAGGTGAAGCACGGCAAAGGAGAGAAGGCAAGACCGAAGGAAGCATGGGTCGCCCTGAGCCCTCTGTCCTGTTCGCGCAGACGTTTAGTCACCCTCATCTCGATGAGTACGTCGACGAGGTGCGCCGGATTTTGCGTCGTCTCCTTTTCCTTCGGTTCCTTTCACAAATTTGCTTGAATTGCAAATGTTTAGCCGGTTTCTGTCATCAAGTTCTCTGTTAGTTGTCTGTGTACGTTCTTTGGGTTTTTGAAATTTTGTATGGTTTTCTCGCGCGCTGAGTTCAGAAAAGGGATACGGTTGAGCGGTTTCTCTTTTTTCTGCCTTCGCTTTTCTTCGATGTAAGGAGTGTCGGATTAGAGTTCCTGGTCAGCGTAGTCGGTAAGGTTTCTGGCAATGGATACTGAAAGCGGAATTTTCTACTACCATCGTCTGGTGTACAAGTAGGGAAGGCAAGTGTAATTTTATTATGCGTATTGTGTAGCTTATATGATAAATTGGGTCATTTTCCTACATACTTGGGCCAAGTTAGCTTCATTATTCTGATTACGCGATTCTCTGTTTTCAGGCCCAAAGTGCGTCTGCAACTTTGAGCATACTTTTGGAATGTAGGTTGCTAGCGAACTGGTTTTTCATATTCGGAAAATTGTTCAGCCTGGTGATCTTAGAAAATAGTTAAAGATTCAAAGATTTAAAGACTCAACAATCTTGTATATGGACAACTGCGCATCCATGTCTTTCTTTGAACGAAGCACGGGCGTGCATGTGCTTATGCACATTTGCGTGGCCCATATTTATGTCTTTATGTGGAATCAACACTGTGAACTTGGTCATAAATCTAAGTTAATATTTACTAAAGGACAATCTTTGAAAAATACTGGCTGCTGATAAGTAATGATTACCTTGGGGCGTCTAGCATATAAGGTTTTGTCCAGGGACACCATTATGTTTCTTGGCCACTGTTAAGTAAATAATTACACCGAGGTGTCAAAAGGGCAACCATGGTTTTGAAGAGATCAACTGTTTTTGGGATGCGGGGAAATTTCATTAGTAAAAGTTGGAAATTGTTTTTCAAAGATCAGGTTCAAAATGTGTCTGATGATTCTCAAAATGTGTCTGATGATTCTGACTATTATCCCATCACAAGCTTCCTTGTGAACGGCTTCTGTTGGTTTGCTTGCTCAGTTGTTCCGTGCCACAATTAACTCTTTATTTATTTCGCTGTTATAGCAATATGCTCCAGATATTTCAAACCAAATGAGTTCATAAATAATTGTGGCTCTTTTGTTGTTTCAGTGTTAGTTTAGTAAATATGAATATTTTATAGAAATGATGTTTTCCTATGTTTCTTGGCCACTGTTTAGTAAATGACGTTTTTCCTATTCTCTCGACTCAGGTTTTATTTACAGAACCAATCGTCATCACTGCTTGTGAGTTCGTTGAACATAATGCATCTTGTTCATCTCCGATGGTTACACTTTTGGGGTACGTTGGTAATGCTACTTCATTGCAACACTCATATTTATCATGGACCACATTTTCCTAAGTGACGTTTCCTTTTTCCTCTTTTACTGGAGCCAAGCCTGCCAGCCATTTTACTTTCTGGAAAGATGAGCATTGTGAAGGTTTGGTTACTACAATAGCTCGTATGCTACTAAAGTGTAGCATGTGAAAAATGTTTACTTGAGCACTTTAGAATCTGTATCTTTGTAAATTGATAGATACTATCATTACTGTTGATCCACTTGATTTTTCTGGGCTTCGAGCTTCTAGTTATGGTTGTGTTTATTAGTTTGAGCTTCTACGTTATGGTCATCTTTATTAGCTTTTTCCTTTTATACAAGTCATACATGGTCCTGGTCTGCTTTCTATCCTTGTATCAGCCATTCAAATTTATTTCTTCCATAGTCCAGTTCTGCAACTCTTACTTTTTGTGCTTGGGATATTTCTTAGTGCATATCATCTAGGTGTAATTGGAAAACTGTATATTAAAGAGTAGTATCAGGTTAATATAAGGAACCATTTCAACCGTGTGTAGTAGTAATGACTGTTTATGGTTTGCAACCAAGTACCAATGCTACAAAATGTGGGAGATTGCTGGAACGATGGCTGCTTGAAATCTTTAATTTCACATGGTAGATGGAATGGTATGGACTGCCTATTAGGGCTGTTTGAATCCCGACCTAGACCTGAGCTTGTCATTCAGACTGGCATATCATGGCCAGGCCCGAGCTTTGCATTGTAATAAGTGGTATCAAGCTTGGCTTACCTCTGCGACCTGACCTGAGCTAAAAGGCCATTTCCATTGATGAAGCCTGGTTGAAAACCCAAATAGGTCCAATTCTGCTCAAATTCAGTATTCTCAATTAATTTAAGAACTAATCTAATATCCTCTACCTATTTCTTAAACACCAAATAGTTTCTGGGTTAATAATTTAAAATTTTTCATGATAAATATCATTGCTCCTATTTTCAAGTTGACAGCATAGTAGCTTGATTTTTTATTTTTACTGTCTATGGCTATATTTTTGACACTCTGTATATTTGTTTAACACTGGAATTGCTGTAAACATGAGATGAACTTGCTTTCTGGAAGCTGCATTAAGAACAATAATGAATTGTTTAAAATTTGGATACAAGAGGAAAGGCAGGAAAGAACAAAGGGCCTTGTTTTTGTATTCTATTGTGGATTTTATTTCCTTTTCTTTGAATAACAAAGAAAATGTAACACTGTTATTAAGCTAAAAATGTCCTCCCTGTCTGACTTTTTGAATAGAATAAGAAAAGATTTTTATTTAAGCAACAAAATAACTTTTTTTTTTTTTTTGCTTTAGTTTTATGAAAGAAGTCTCAAATTTTTGAAATGGGCTGGATGGGTCAGGTACAGTTACCAAGCAACATTTACTGATCCTGGATTTTGGATCATATAATTCAGGCTTGGCTCACGCTCAAGTCAAGCTTGGGCCTATGACCTATGTTTTCAGCATTAACCCATGCTTAGTGTGGTGTGCGGACCTTGACTGCATGCTGCCCTACTGCTTACATAATAATTCTTGCATGACGAATAACCCATATCTTGTTTGACAATCCTAGATGCTCTTTTGAATGGTGCCATTGCCTTTTATTTGATTGTTCTGCATCAAGGAATGGAAGTTGTCATGAAGTTTGGTGATGAATAAAAAAAATATTCCATTACTTACTTATGGTTTCTGACCAGATTTTTTTTGTTTATTTATTTACTTACTCCAGACTGCTGATGAACTGTCTGTCTCCTAACCTTTAGATTATTTGTTTTTTCGGTTGCCATGTAAATGGTTGATAAATCTAAACGATAAGCTGTTAATGACTTAACCAGCGTTTTGTAAATACTTTTTTTTTTTCAATTTTAATATTGCTGATGCTAAGATCCATTCCAATGTGTTCTTGGGGCAAATTTTTTGATGCATCTCTCATGTGATACATAATTAGACTTTGGTAATGAAGTTTCCTTTCTATCATAATGGCATTGATTCTCAATTTGTTCGGGTTTGTAATTGATATAAAGTTTGTTTGTTGGAAGGAAATTGCCATAAGCAATTTCTGTGAACTTGGCTAAACAGGTGTATTCTGTTTATTTAATGCTAAATTGCTAATTGATCTTTGTGATATTTTTTGTGCACAGTGCTACATCACCACCTTCATTTGCAACGGAAATATTTGTGCAGTGTGAAGGGGAACCTCGGTTTAGACGCCTTTGCCAACCTTTTCTTTATTCTCATTCTTCATCAAATATCTTGGAAGTTGAGGTATGTGCTATACAATATACACATGAGCTCACTTGTCCAATTTCATTACAGGGGTTTGCTTTAATTTTTGGTACAAGCTTTTAGCTATCACATGTATCAATATGATTCAATGTGACATTATTCACGTAAGAGCTTATCACAAGAACTGTTATTTCTTGCAAGACCGGGATTTTTGGTTCTATTGTCAACATTATGATCATTTTTTCTTTGATTTCTGAAGTAGAAATCTGGTTCTTCAAATAGTTTCATTTGTAGGATTAACTTTCTCCTTTGTTATATTTGTTGAAAGTTGGAAGTTGACAAATTTAGCTGATGTTGTCTATAGTAAAGAACAGTTTTCTTAGGCCGCTTGGGACTGGTGAACAAAAGCAATCTTAGTATATGCTTTATCCTATAGGGCAAGGAATAATGTGAGGTGCTGGTAATATTGAAGAGCATATTTTCTTCTTTATTGCAATTGAAATGAAGGTGGGTAATTGATGCAGTGGGGAAGAGGATTGCTCCTCTAACTCACAGTCAACATCTAAATTAAACTAGGAAAATCAAAGGGAATGTAAACAGAATGGATATAACTGTAAGAAGAAAAAACTCAAAGCAGGTTAGGGTCATTCAACTCAAGACCTATTACCAATGAGGCCTAAATGTCCTTAAAGAGGATTAAAGTAGATCCATGGATCTAAATCCAAATGAAGCAACAATAAATAAAAACTTAAAATACTAGAACTGGATCCAAATAAAATAAACTGACAAACAAACCCAAATTGAAATTGAAACTTTTTTTTTCCATGCTCTTCTCTTGCATCATTCTCCTTGTGTTGGAAGAGAGTCGCCCTTGGTGAACCAAATTTGCGAGCTTCAGAAGTGTGCATGCAGGAGGACAACATTGGTTCAGGTCAATTGGTTCAAGTTTGGATCTAGACCTAAGCTTAAATATAGGGTTGGGTATGGGTTTAAGTTTTGATATTGGATTGATTTAGGGATAAACACAAATTTAAACTAGGATTCTAGTTTGGGTTTGAGTTTGTGTGCAGAAACGGGTTTAGGTTTAGACTTAAGCAAAGAGAAAGATAGGTCTGGTTTGGGTTTAGAAAGGAATCAGACTAGGTTTACGGTAAACGCAATACCCACATTGTAATGACACCGATAGCGTAAAGCCTGCACTACAACATAAAACTCTAGATCATAAGTGGAATAATGGCGTTTGGGTTGAGTCAAATTTTCACTGTAAATGTAACTGGTTTTCAATTCGGACTCAAGAAAACACCAATGCCAACTTTAGAAGCATCACGCTCTACTTCAAAAACCTTTGAAAAATCCGGTAGTGCTACAACATGGGCAGTAGTTATCATCTTGTGAATAAGCTGGAATGCCCTGTCAGCTGAGGGTTTCAAACAAAGCCTTGTATAAAGTGTCGATAGAAAGAGGCCAACCCATGGAAACTGTGGACCTCTCCAAGAGTCTCTAAGGGAAAGGCCAATCAACAATCGCGTGCACCTTTAAGGCATCTGCTTTGACCCCTTTAGAAGAAATAGTAAATCCCAAACATTCAAACTATCAGTAACAAAATCACATTTCTTGGCCTTTGCAAACAATTTTATTTTTTTTCAAAACAATACAACGCAGATGAGAAAGGTAGTCCGACAGAGACTCACTATAGATAAAGATGTCATCAAAGTACATAGCGACAAACTTACCCAAACATGGGCGCAATACCTGATTCATAACATTTATAAACGTACTTAGGGCATTGGACAATTCAAAGGGCATAACCAACCACTCGTACAACCCATCATGCATCTTAAATGTCGTCTTCCACTCGTCCCCCTCTCAAATCCGGATCTGGTGATACCCGCTTTTGAGATCAATTTTTAAAATGATTCAAACACTAGATAGCTTGCCGAGCATGTCATTGAGGCGAGAGAAAGGGAAGGGGTACTTGATAGTGATGCGGTTTACAACCCGACTATCTACATACATACGCTTAGACCGATCCTTCTTGGGCGTAAGTAGCGCAGGGACTGCACAGGGGCTGGCACTCTCACGAATGTAGCTTTTGTGTAGTAACTCCCCTTCCTGCCTCTACAACTCAGCGTGATCGGCGGGGTTCATATGATAGGCGGGTAGATTCGGTAGGCTAGAACCTAGATAAAATTAATGGTATGCGGAATAGTATGCTTGGAAGGTAACTCCTCCGAAAGATCGTCAGACATGACATCTAAGAACTCATCTAGTAAGGGAACAACCTCTATAGGGATATGCAACAAGGTGGTTGACACATTATTGGCCACTAATGCATAATAGTACCACTCATCCCGACACTCAATGAAATCCCGGTAGGTCAGTCCAACCAGACCAAATACCTTCTCCAATCTCTCGTCCCCAAATGATGTAGCTTCTCGAATGTGTAAAAGTATAACCATTTGCCCATTGAATTTGAAAGAGTAGGTGTTCTTGTGGCCACAGTTACTGTCAAGGACAATCAAGTAGAATGGGGCAAACCATCATATGAGTGACATCACACCAGACTTCATACTGGTAGTGGTCGCCCATGGATAACTGTACTAGACACCTATGGGAGATGGGGACCTCATTACTTTTCCAGTTTCCTAAATCAAGATACCTTATAGGGATGAAACAGTCTTCTCAGTCTTGAGGTTTACGGGCTTTAATTGTGCCCTGGGAGACTATGTCCTCACACGACCCACTATCAATGATAACGTCCATAGACATGTCCCTCACAGCGACATCTAATTCTAAAAATATTGTTTTTAAGTCACTTGGGGATCAGGTGGGGACTTTGGGGTGGCCAAGTCATGCTGTAGGGTGAAAAGGTTTTCTAGCGCATCTTTGTCATATTGTATAGTCTCCTCTTCTTCACTTGAGTGCTCGCTCGACTTGGACACAGGATGGCCATCTTTAGGCTCCGACTCGGATGACTCAACATGCAACCAGGGCAGCTTCATCAATGTGGGACACTTTGACTGGACATGACCTAATTCTTGACACCTAAAACAATGAAAGGGTGTATCAGTATTAGGGGTCTTTGACCTGGTGTTATAGGTTGGACCGGTTTTGTCTTGCTAGGGAGCGGGCTTACCCTTTGACACAGGGTTTGAGTTATCCACCTTCAAGGAGCCTGCTTAGTTTAGACTTGTGAGATCTAATGCTGGGAATCATAGTCACGGAGCGCACACTTTTTTCGAAAAAGAACTGATTGAAATGTAAGAATAGTGAAAATAAGAAAAATTCCATTTTCCCTTTTTTTTGAAAAAAATCCAAAAATGATTTTTTCGTATTTTTTCCTCATTATTTTATGTTATTTTAGCTTTAAAGTTCAAAAGTTAGGTTAAATTATTTATCTTCATTTTTATCATTACTAAAACATAATTGTTATCATTTTATCAAGTTATTTTTTACTTTTTCTTTTTAGATTTTATTTCTGTTATTTTTACAAGTTTTTAAGATTTTTTTGTTTGTAAAAAATTGCCAAAGTTTTCTCGATATTTTTAGCTTTGTCGCTTGGAATGCGAAACAAAAGTGCTCTCTCCTACGGCTCTAAGGTGGAGCGCGAAATCTCAGGGGAATCCGACCCTTGGTGGCGAGCAGACGGGTGGGTGCTCTTTGGAGGGGCAATGGATGGCGTCTTTGAGTTGGGGCCTTCTCCGATGGAGGCAGCTTTGCTTTCGGATAGTAGTGGCTCGATGGTCGTGACCTTTGGGTACGAAGAGAATGCTGAAACTGGGCAGGCAAGCATCAATGGTGGCCAAAGTGAACCAGCAAGGAGCAGTGCCCAGAGGGTCTCATGGGCGGATCAAGTAGCTGGCCGTCAGGGGTCACGCGAGGAAGATCTTCCTCCTTTGCAGGTCATCGAAGGTAACGGGCACCCAGAATGGCAAGGGTCTCCAACGCATGCTGAAAGCCTTTTGAGTGGTTGGCGATCTGTGGCTTCATAGGTACATCTTCTAAGGTGAGTGGTAATATCTCCAAACTCCTCTCTGGTTTGTGTTCCTTGTGGATGGGGAGGGTCGTCCCTCATATTTCTATTTTGAGCAAGGGGGATTTTCTTGTATGTGTCTCTAATGAGGAGGAGCTTAGCCTGATCATCAAGAGAAGGGAATGGAGGGTTGGCGGTAAGGTTTTGGTGGCATAGAGATGGCTACTAGGATCGCCAATGGAGATCCACCCTCTGCTCTCAGCACTGTTGTGGGTCAGACTTCTTGGTTTAGCTCCCTATTTCTGGAATTGACGGATTTTTTTAGGTGGTAGCAGCAGGGTTGAATGGAGACTTCCTAGAAGCAGATTTCTCAATGATGACAATGGCACAAACAAACTATGCTTGCATCTTGGTAAAATTCCCATTCAGAGTAGTCTCCTAGCGGAGGTGGAGATTGGTCTAGGTGAAGGGTGGGTTATGCTTCAACCAATGGTGTATGAGGGACGTCTTAGATTCTGTAGGGCGTGTGGCGTCAATACACACCCACGTAAGAGATGTCCGAAGCGAAGTGAGGCCGAAAGCAGCATTGAACCTACCAGAGTCCTACAGAGGCCAGCTGCGCTTGCTCCTACACAATCAGGTGCGCTTCGGGCAGCGATACTAAGGAGGCTCATCCAACTCAAAATTGATTTGCAGCTCTTTCCGGGAGCGGGGATATACAACAAGGGACCTAACAGTAATTGGGGCAGAAGGCAGTAGGGAGATGTCCCTGGCAACACATGTCCATTCAAAACCCAAGGGGTCTAGTAAGGTCTACAAAAGAGGAGCTTCATCAACATCCAAAGGAGAGGCCCGAAAGGGGGTGAAGGTGGTAAACCCTTTTGGTAGCTCAAAGGTTGGCAGTCGGTGGACATGAGTAGGGTCCGCTTGGATGTCTCCTTCTCTGCTACAAGTGGGGTGAAGACTTTTTTGTTTTTGCCCCGCCGAACAAAGTTCTTGCAAAGATTAACTCTTTGATGGCGAGTCTCTTATGGGGTGATGGTGTGAGTGCCAAGGGCCAACACTTGATTTCATGGAAGAAGGTCTGTCAACCCTATTATGAGAGAAGGCAATTTTGGTGCGTCTTGATGAATGGGGTAAGGCATGCTTGTCCAGGTTGGCTTTTTCTTTCTGTGCCTGTGACTCTAGCTGGGCTAGATTTTGTCCTAAGAAGTATGTTGTGCCAAGAGGGCTTTGGTCGTTTAGGCCTAGCTCCAAACAATCTTGGTTCTTTAAAGTTTAAACATTATTTGCAACTTGCAAGTGTAGACTTAGATCAAGGAGGAGTTTCTTGGCGGCTAGGGAGAGGGGATCTGCAGTTTTGGTATGCTGATTGGAGTGGGACTATTCTTGTCGACGCTTCGCACGAAGATGAATGGAGTTTATTCGAGGAATCTAAAAAGAACGTCTGTTTGTCAACTTCTAGACTCAGACATCATATTGGACCCGTCTTTTGGCCCCATGCTCCAGAGGCTTCAGATGATCAGAGAGCAGCTGGGAGGAGGGTTCGATGATCTTTACTTTGAGGGTAGATTGACCAACAGTCTTAAGGCTGGTGACATTTGGTCGGGCTCCCGTTTGGGTGATGTGGAAGAGTCCTGGAGATGCAACATTTGGAACAAGGATGCACATCCTCGCTCTAGATGGTTCACCTATGTATCTTGTGAGGGTAGACTCCCGACGCAAGATTGTCACAAGAAGAAGGGTATGCCATGTGCGAACACGTGCCTGGTCTGTTGCTTGACGGAAGACTCTCATTCTCATCTTTCTTCCCCTGCCGTTTGGTGCGCATGCTATGGGGGTTGACCGCGTACAAGTTCAACAAGAAACCCTATTGAGGCAGTTCTGTCTCGGCGGAGCTCAAGCGTTGGTATAGTTGCAGCTTTAAGAGGGGATGGGTTATGATGTGTTGGAGGATTTGCTTTCAAGGGTGATTTGGGGCATTTGGAAGTGGAGAAACTTGTGCTTTCATAAGGGGAAGAGGAAGTCCTTCGCTTGTATGAGTCAACAAGAACGGTTCTCATGTGTGAGCAGTTTTGAGTCTTTTCTCAGTAACAAACCAAAGGAGTTGAAGGAGATGAAGTGTTGGGTCTAATCGGATATCCTTCCGGAGGTGGAGTCACACCGACATCGAGGAAGGTTTCATTCAGGTAGCTTCCAAAGTGATTCAAGGTGCCCATTGGATGGCCGTTAGTGCTTTGACGGGCAGGGGAGAGTTCTCGTTATGCCGTCGTTCAATAGCGGTTTTTCTAGAAACAGAATTTTTGTGATTTACACTTCTCCATTTCCGTTTTGACAAGTGTAGCTCGATTTCCCTTTGCTCGAACAATAGAAGATGGCTCATTTGGATTGAGTCTAAGGTAGAAGGAAGAGGGGAAGGGGTCTCCCGCAGCTTCCGAAGTGATTCAGGGTGCCCATTGGATGGCCGTCAGTGCTTCAATGGGCAGGGGAGAGTTCTCGTTCTGTCGTCGTTCAGTAGCGCTTTTTCTAGAAATGGAATTGTTGTGATTTACGCTTCTCCTTTTTCGTTTTGATGAGTGTGGCTCGATTTCACTTTGCTCGAACAATAGAAGATGGCTTACTTGGATTGAGTCTAAGGTAGAAGGAAGAGGGGAGACTGGGGTCTCCCGCTGATCTTGCAACAACTTTATCATAGTTTCCCATCCTTAGAGATAATCCTGATATTGACACTATCTCCCTGTTACCGCTGATGTGAGCTGCAAACTTTTGTCTTCGCCGCTGCAATTTTTTTCTGTTCCTCATGTCCATTTAGTATATTTTTTGTATATCAGCTTAATAATATATTGAGGATGACTCCAGTAGGTTTGATGCAGAAGAATACCTGAGAAAAATCTTGCCATTTAAAACTGTTAATGATATTTGTTGAAACAGTAAAAGCGAGTAGAACAATGAACAAACACAAATGTAACGTGGAAAACCCTTCAACTGGAGGGAAAAAACCACAGGTGAGAATGACTGGTGCCCACTAGCAACCAGACACACTCTCTCTTAGATTTTCATTCACTTACAAAAATTAAGGTTTACACAGGTTAAGTAGGGCCATAACAGTAACACACTGGATTGGGTCCAGATCCAAACCCGGATAGGTGACCCAAATACAACATATATCAACACTCCCCCTCAAGTTGGGCATACATATCAATCATGCCCAACTTAGATACATTTCTCTCAAACTAAGTCAAAGGTAAGGCTTTGGTCAGAACATTAGCAGTTTGGTTTTCAGATTTCATATATGGTAGAATCAACTCTTTGGAATCAATTCTCTCCCGGATGAAGTGACGGTCAATCTTAACATGTTTTGTTCGGTCATATAACAGAGAGTTGTTGGCCAGATTGATTGCAGACGTGTTATCACAGTACATCTTCATAGGTCATTCAATCTCTATTCCAATATCAATCAACAATATTTTCAAGTTTTCAACCACAATAATTCTAACACTCCCATAGCAGCAACCATATATTCAGCCTCTACACTTGAGCGGGAACAAACATCTGACGCAATATTTTGAAGTAGATCTTCTAGTATCAACACAGCCTGCCCAGTTTGCATTTAAATACCCTTCAATCTCAATAGGCCCTTGTTTTACATATAGAAGCCTCTTGCCAGGATTCCTCTTCAAGTAGCACAAGATTCTGTCGACAACCTTCAAGTGAGCATTCGTAGGAGCATGCATGAACTGACTCATCACATTTACAACAAAAGTGATATCAAGTCTAGTCAGAGTGAGGTTGATCAATTTTCCAACAGGACGTTGATACCTCCCCTTAGCCTCTTCACAAAGAGGTTATCCATCCTTAATACTGAGTTTGTATCCAGTATCCAAAGGAGTGGAAGCCGGTTTATACCCTAGTTTTCCTGTCTCCTTCAGTAAAACCAATGTATACTTCCTTTGATTCAGCACAAGGGTCGTACCTGACCTCGTAATTTCAATACCCAGAAAATATCTTAGTTTGCCAAGGTCCTTGAGATTAAATTCAGTAGCCAGTAAACCCTTTAATCTTGTTATCTCATCTTCATCATCACCTGTAACAATCATACCATCAACATAGACTAACAAAAGAGTAACCTTACCCTCATTCCTTTTTACAAACAGAGTATGATATCTGTTTCCTTGATTGTAGCCATGTTGTCTCATTACAAGTCTAAGACGTTCAAACCATGCTCGGGGAGATTGCTTGAGCCCATATAAAGCTTTCTTCAGTTTGTAGCATTTTCTCAGTTTTTCATATCCTGGGGGCATACACATATACACTTCTTCAAGTTCTCCGTTGGGAAAACGTCAAGTTGGTACATCTTCCACTCCTTCAACACTGCTAGAGAATTGATAACTCTAACAGTCTTCATCTTTGCAACATGGGCGAAAGTCTTCATGTAGTCAAATCTCATATTTCTGACTAAACCCTTTGGCAACCAGGTAAGCTTTGTATCTCTCAACATTCCCATCTGGTTTGTACTTAATGGTGTAGACTCACTTGGATCCAACCTGATGAGACGCTTCCTAGATCTCTACCACTTTCCATGTCTGGTTTCTGCTCACGACTTCCATCTCTTCTTGCATTGCATGAGTTCGTTTGGGATCACTCCGAGGCTCTGTAACAGTCCTGAGAATCACAGCTAAAGAAAGAGATGATACAAAGCATTTGTAATCCTTGATCAGTCTAGAATATGATACAAAGTTACCAATAAGGTGTTGAGTACATGACCTGACACCCTTTCTCAGGGGAGAAGCTCTTCATTTTCAGTTCTGTTTGAATGTCTCTCCTGAGCACGACTTCGGTCATCCAGGGAAGAAGTGGTATTGGGATTAGGAGTATAATTCTAACCATCAGTCACCTCATCTGTACGAACTCTTCGCCTAGAATACACCTGCCCAAACAACTGATTACGTTCCTTTTCCATCCCAGTGGAACACCCTTCATTCCTCTCATGTTCAAGCACATCTACAACCAGTGGACTCTCTTCCCATTTGTACTCCAAAGAATCTGTAAATTGAATCTCCTGACTCGAAGAATACTCTTCCCCTGACATAAACTTCTTCCCTGAAGAGGATTCTCACCAAAATAAGAGACATGTTCCAAGAATGTGACATCCTTGGTAACGTAAACATGACTAGTTGTAATATCAAGACACTTATACCCCTTTTGAGTAGGAGGATACCCAACAAATATTCCCTTAATCGACCTTGGATCGAGTTTTTTAACATTAGAATTGTGGTCATGAATAAAGCAAACACATCCAAAGACACGAGAATGGAGCTGAAAGGGTTGACGATTCCCTGGAAGCATAGAGTGGGGGTCCGCCCATTTAGCACACGACTAGGCATACAATTAATCAAATATGCACTAGTGAGAACAACATTTCTCCAATAATGTTTTGGAAGATTCATTTGAAACAAGAGGGCCCTGGTGACATTAAGCAGCTGGCGTTTTTTCCTCTCAGCGACCCCATTTTGAGGAGGGGTATAGCTGCAAGATGTCTCATGAACAATCCTCTTTTTTGGAAGGAAATCTCTACAGCTTGACGCACATACTCACGAGCATTATCAGACTGAAAGGTCTTAACAGATCCACCATATTGAGTTTCCACAAGAAGAATGAAGGTTTCTATGACATGAGGCACTTCGCTACGATCTTTCAACATGTAAACAAAGGTACTCCTTGAGTAATCATTTACAAAGGTTATAAAATACTGGAACCCACAACAGGTATGAATTCCCGAAGGGCCCCACACATCAGAATGGATCAAGGAAAAAACTTCATTAGCACAATTGTTGGAAACAGGGTATGAAGCCCTAACATGTTTAGCAAACTGACATACATCACAAGATATCATAGATATGTCCAAACTAGAACGTAAATAAAGAAATAACTGTTTCAAAACTCTAAAAGGGAGATGCCCAAGACATTCATGCCAATACAAAAATGACCGAAGACAATCTTCTCTCTTCTCTGTCCTATTAAGTGTTGTCATAAGAGTTGTGGCCACACGATTGGGAAGTCGATATAAGCCTTCAGAAATCAAACCAATCCCAACCTCTTCCTTGTCACCAAGTCCTGCAAAACACAACTATTTGCAAAAAATATGAGTTCACAATTCAGCTCATTTGTAATCTTGCTGAGAGACAAAAGGTTCAAGGGAAGATGAGGAACATGTAAGACACCATGCACTAAAAATTTGTTTAACAAAGAAAGACTCACTTTTCTTGCCACAGAGGTAAAGGAACCATCGGCAAGAGAAACACGTTTCTTTCAAGATGAGAGCTTATAATCATGAAAGAGCTTAGGAGTGCCAGTCATGTGGTGGGTGGCATCACTATCAACAATCCATTCTCCCATACAAGAATTACCTTTTTCATCGGAAATGGCCAGAGCATGGTTAACCTTCACATCATCTGACACTTCGGCCTGACCAACATCAATCCGACTTAGATAAGCACGGATCTCACAAATCTGTTCAACAGAGAAAGAAGCTTTCCCTCCACTAGAGTTTTTAGCATCATAAAAAGACTTCTTCCCACTAGAAGGTTTCCCTCGACTATTTTTCTTTTCTGGATGAAGGTCCCAACAAAATTCCGTGGTATGACCAGTCTTCTTGCAGTGAGTGCACTTGCGAGGAGGTCGGGCAGCTCCTACAGGACCACGGCTAACAAGGGCAGACCTCTCATTATACGAGATGTGATCCCCCTTTTTTCCAGCAATAACAAGGCGTCTTTGCTCTTCAACCTCTACACGGGAGTAAACATCTTCAATACTAAGCAGTTCTTGAGAATTAAGGATTTTGACTCCTTATACCTTCAAAGTCATCATTCAGCCTTGCTAAAAATAGGAACACCCTATTCTTCCATTCCTTGGCTAAATGATGCAACTCATCTTGGGGACAATCCCAAGTGTCATATGAATAGTAGTCAAGTTCCTTTCACTTAGATTTCAAGGCTGCATAGAAATTTGCACAAAGTATTCACCTTGCCGTAGAGAATAGACCTCATTCATCAACTGATACACTCGAACATCTTTCTTCTTCTGGCCATACATCTGTTCAAGTATAACCCACATATCTCTCGTAGACCTCTTGAGAAGAATGAGGGGTTGAATCTCGGGGGACACAGAGTTGACAATCCAAGTTTTAACTTGGTTGTATTCAGGAAACCATGTGTCCCAAACAATGCTAGTTCAACCGGTTCAATCTTCCTCCCGTTAACATAAGCAATTCGACCTCGACCAGCAATTCCCATAGTGATAGCAGCAGACCATTGAAGGTAATTTTCCTTGACGAGGCGGGTGGTAGTAACTTGGACGGGGATATTTTCAGTCCTAGAGACCCCAACATCAGTCTGGTCTGTATTGACGATAGAAGAGGTTGATTCTGCCATAATCAATGTCCAACAAAGCAGCAAGACGCCCAATGTAAAGGCAGTCAGGCGATGACAAGAAATCCAACAAAGCAACAAGAAGCACCAATGTGAAGGCAGTTGGAGGAGAGTCAAGCGATGACAAGAGAATAACACGAGCGACACAGGTGGAGCAGCAACAGGCGGAGCTGGGCGGAGCAGGGCGACGCAGATGGGTCGAGATGACTCTAGCTGGGATCTCAAGCAGGAAAAAAACGTGCGACGGCTCTGGTGAACAGCAGGGGGAACAACCTCACGGCGATGAGGAAGACCACTTACCGCCGTAACCCACGACAGGAACTCCACGATGCCTCACTGAGCACCACGACAACCATCCAAGGAGCAGACAGACGACAACTTTGGGACTTGCTGGCGTTAGGCGATAGACCAGCGTCGGGAGATACAACAACGTCGGGCGAGCAGACAGGCGACAATGTTGGGACTTGCTAGCATCAGGCAATGGACCAGTGTAGGGCGAGTGTCTAGCGATACAACAACATCGGGTGACAGCGAGCAAACCTCCACCGGAACTTCATGGTGGCAAACGAGGGGCGACAAAGGATCTTCACCTCAACGGTGACAAGGGATCCTCCGTCCAAATTGAATAGTGATGGTACGATCCTTCCTCCAACTTGAGCACAATAGAAAAAATTAGAACCAACTTGGCTTTGTTACCATGTTGAAACAGTAAAAGTGAGTAGAACAATGAACAAACACGGATGTAACGTGGAAAACCCCTCAAGTAAAGGGAAAAAACCACGGGTGAGGAGGACTGGTGCCCACTAGCAGCCATACACACTCTCTCTTAGATTTTCATTCACTTGCAAAAATTAGGGTTTACATACGTTAAGTAGGGGCATAACAGTAACAAACTTGATCGGGTCCAGATCCAAACCCAGATAGGTGACCTAAATACAACATATGTCAACAATATTTATGACCATGCTGGGAATATTGGTAGCGCCATCTTCATGTTAATACAGTGTTAAGGTTCTAGAGAGATCTTGTTCTTCTAATAGTTTTGACAATGTTAGTAGACTAATCAACATGTGTAACCTTCACAACCATGGTGGTCAATATACAATTGTGACCAAGCAAAAGTTGGGCTTGTCTAAAAACGTGAATGAAGCTTTGGTGTTATTGAAGGGTTGATTGCTATATGACTGTTGGATTCATGCTAATGATTATTACCTTTGCTCTTGAAGGGAGCAAGGCCACACAAATAATAGTAAGGTGCAAAATTGTAATTGTTACAAAGTCATGATGATAGGGAGAATAGCAATAAGAAAAGAACAAAGAAAGAGAAAGAGGAGATAGAGATAGAAAACATATTCATCAATCATCACATTAGGTTTAGTCCTTAATTAACTAGGGATTAGTAAATCACAAGAATTATGAAGTTGAGAAAATGATCAACATGACTTAAATGGTTAAACTAAAATTCTATCTACTTCCCAATGATAAATATGTATTATTTCTCAACACTTCCCCTCAAGCTAATATAGATATCAAACATGCTCTATTTGGTGCAACACTTTGAAAATGAAAACCCTGAGCTTGCAAAAGGCTTGGTGAAGACCTTTGCAACTTGTTCTTCTGAAGGCATGTGATTTCTGGAGATATATCCAGCTTGCACCAAGTCACATATATAGTCAAAATCAACTTCAATGTGTTTGGTCGTTTTGTGAAGAACTGGATTTTTTGCTAATTAATTCATCAATTGAACTCCTCAAGTTAGAGCGATAGGCACGTTAGATTGATAGGTACTCCTTTGATGGAGCAGTACCTGTACCATACAGGTTTGATATGGGTACGGGTACCCCTGTGGGTACACCCGGGTATGGTCAAAGCATTACCGGGTACAGTCAACGTACTTAGGTCCGTTTTCAATATTTTGCAGAAAATTAGAAAAGAAGTTTTCAATTTTTGTAACATTTTCTGTTTTTCTATATATCCATTTTGACTCTCTAAGACCTTTTTGTGGAACAGAAAATTTAGAAAAAAACCTCCTAGAAAAGCCTCCCTGATGGAAAACGTGTGACAATATTGGTAATGTTCATTAGTTATAGAACCCACAATGTTTGAGTCACTTATTTTCTGATGTTTTCCGTTTCATGTATGTCCATGGTGTTGCAAGTTAAAACTGTATCTAATGGTTACTCTTAGTTAGGTAGCTTAGGCTCTTTCTTGTTTGCAGGCAGTTGTTACAAACCATATTGTGATCAGGGGCAGCTACCGCAGTCTTACTTTAGTAGTTTATGGGAACACTGCTGAAGATCTTGGACAGTTCAACATTGACTATGATTTGGATAATTCTCTGGCATCCCTTGTTTGCTCCCCTGTGGATGGAAAGCTTGAGGACCTCCCTCCTGCTCTGAGGATTAGTAAACCGGCATTTGAGAAATCCATTACCTCTCTGCAGTCATTACTTTTCCGAGGGCAAGAATCAGATGCCTCCTTTCAAATACAGAATTTGCTTTGGTTAACTCTGCACCTACTTAAAATTATCCCACATGAAGATTGCCTCCATGAAATTGTTGGTGTTGTGGTATCTGCTGTGTCATCATTTATGTCACTTGGTTTTTCTGGCACAGTTTTTCCCCAGAACCAAGATAGACATTCTAAGAGTGTTGACGTTGACAAGATATTACAAAATATAATTACTGAAGCTAGAACTCAGCTTCTTGATCTCTATAAAACGTTTCGGCCTGCTTCCGCTGAAGTAGAAGAATTTGTTGATCTCGATTCTGTGGCTGCTGAACCAATCAGTCATAAACTATTGTTTGAGTCAATGGACCAGATTCTTTCCCCAGAGAAGATGATGGTCGGCTCTGGATTCTCTCTGCTTTCTGAGGTAATCTGATGTGTCCATTTCTTTTCCTTTCTGCTTCAGGTGTTAGTTGGAAACTTGAGACAATGTTGCTTTTGTGCTGTTCTAAACAAGCATGACTTGTATGTCTCTTATTTATTTAACTTTTTCCAGAATGAAGTAACAATCCTTAGGTTGAGTGTGGTTATGATACTATGCTCCATCAGAGAGGGTTGTATTCAATTTATCAATGGGGCTGGAATGAATTACCTTTCATGCCTTTTCCTTGATGACACACCAAGGTCAACAGGGACTTCCCTGATGCTGCTTGGGGTCATTGAGTGTATAACAAGACATGCAATTGGCTGTGAAGCCTTCCTGGGTTGGTGGCCTCGTCCAGATGAGAATGTTCCTGCTGGCACTAGTGAGGGTTACTGTTATATTTTGAAACTATTATTGCACAAGCAACGACATGACATTGCATCACTTGCAATGTATATTCTACGGCGCTTACGGTTGTATGAAGTTGCAGCTAAATTTGAGGTGAGCTTATATTTTATCAAAACTGCACTTTCTCTTTGGTCTGTTTTTTGTGACACTATTAGCATTCCAGTCTGCAGTGCTAGTCTCCTTGGAAAGTTCATCAGGCATTTCTGAAGGTATTGTGGAGAGGATAGATGTGTTATCCCTTGTGAACTCTGAAATGAAGAAACTTATGGTCAGTGTCTGTATTTCCACATTTGTTATGAGTTATGAGTTATGCATGTTCCTGGACCTCCTTGTCTGAATCATTCGACCTTGCAAGTGCAATTGCAGAAACTGCTAATTGGATGTGGGCCAGTTGAGGATCCTTCTCCAGCTGCATATACAAACATGTCATTGACTATTGGCCAAGAAGCTGGAACATTGTCATACAAAGACACAGTAAAGTTAATTGAATCATCTCAATACTATTCAGATAGTTGGGAAATTGATAGTTATTTGCTCTCCCTTTTGAAGGTATTCTATTCAAATTTTATCTTGATTTTCTTGTGTGAGTTATGGTTCCTGATTCCTGGATATCAAATCAGGAAATCAATCAAATCGTAATTGTGGTGTTGCCTTATCCATATGTCAAATTTACTTTATTAGTCAAATGTTAGGCTATCTAAATGAACACTAGATGCTTATAGTTAGTTGAAGCAACATTACTAGTAGTCTGGTACGTTAGTGTAACTTCATTTGTCTTTAGGGGTGATCACTTGATATATTATGTCTAAGATACTATAGCATTCTGTTTCATTCTTGTTAAACATGCTTAATGCCTGACCGCAGTTATTTCTCTTCAGTTTTCCAGTAATAACCCTTTTATAATTGTAATCTTACTTTGCGGCCTCAGGATCGAGGATTTCTTGCCTTATCAGCTGCTTTGCTGTCATCTCCAGTACTAAGGTCTGGATGTGGCCAATCAATGGATCTCTTTTCAGATATTGCTGGGTCTATAGAAAATATACTTCTTTCCCTTCTTTCCTGCCGATCAGGTTCTGTCTGCAGAAAATTCTTACCTTTTCTAAGTATTGCTTGTCTAGATATGCTACAGAATGTCCTGACAATTTTCTTTAATTTGTTTGTTGTCAGGCCTCATGTTTTTGCTAGGTCAGCCTGAAGAAACTGCTATGCTCATTCTCTCATTGCGAGGTGATGACAGCATTGACAAAGTGGAATCTATGCCTCTTACCTTTGCATCCGCCTTGATTTCAAAGGGGTTCTTTTGTCACCCTACGGACGTTGGTATAATTGCTGAGGTTCATCTTAGAGTGGTAAGTTTGCATGTTTGAAGGATGAATTCCCTTCTACTTGTTCTTATTTGCTGTACTTCTTTTCTCAATGATGTGGCTGCAGTTGAGTGCAATTGACCATTTGATTAGTGCAAACCCCAATTCTGAAGAATGCTTGTGGTCTCTGTGGGAACTTTGTGCCCTTGCAAGGTAAACGAGAGCCTTTCTGAATTTTTTTGCATGTGATGATGCTTTGATTTGTGGAGACACAAACTGTAGCTACTTTGTGTAGGTCTGATGTTGGTCGTCAGGCAATGTTGGGTCTTCGGCATTTTCCAGAGGTACTTGTATAGTTGAAATTTAGGTCTACATATGTTTAGATGCTCTTTCATTATTTTAAGGATGTATGCATGACAATTTCTTTATAGGCAATTTCTGTCCTTATGGAAGCCTTACACTGTGTGAAAGGAGAACAGATATTAGTGACAGGTGATCCTGGTCTCTATGCAGCTATAATTACTTTTATGCTGCTGGACATTTTTTTTTATGCTCTATCATATGTGTAGGGAGTTCACCATTAAGCCTTGCTATATTTCATTCTGCTGCTGAGCTTTTTGAGATTATGGTTATGGATACAACTGCTTCTTCACTTTCATCTTGGATTGGCCATGCTGTTGAACTTCACAAAGCCTTGCATTCTTCTTCCCCTGGAACTAGTAGGAAAGATGCCCCGATGAGGTTGTTGGAATGGATTGACGCTGGTGCAGTATATCACAAAAAGGGTGCTCTGGGACTCCTTAGGTATGCTGCTGTTTTAGCTTCTGGAGGAGATGCTCATCTTACTTCCTCGAGCGTTTTAGTATCAGACTCAATGGATGTTGAGAATGTTGTGGGCGATTCGGCAAGTGGTTCTGAGATTCAGGTTGTTGACTCTTTGCTTGGCAAGCTTGTTTCCGACAAGTATTATGATGGAGTTTCCTTTCGTGATTCTTCTATATCACAGCTTACAACTGCTTTGAGGATTTTAGCATTCATTGCAGAAAACTCGGTATGGCGTTTTCCTACCTCTTTCTGCCCCTAATTTCAATCATCCACACCTGATATCTCATCTTGTTTTGTCTGGCTTATGTTTTACTTTTTTAAGGCTGTAGCTGTCTCCCTTTATGAAGAAGGTGCTGTTACAGTTCTATATGTGGTTCTCATCAACTGCAGGTTCATGCTTGAACAATCTTCAAGCACTTATGGTATGCATGCCAACTTTTCCGCTTTTGCCCCTTTTGTGTGACGTAGGATGTTGCTGCCGGGTAGCTGTTGTAGGTTTCTTTTTGCTACTTCGTTCTAGACTCCTAGTCGACAGTTTATTCTAGGGTTTTTTTTTATTAATCTCTTTATATGTTTTACCTCTCTTTCTCAACATGCCAAATTCTAGGACGTTGGGTGTGGTACTTAGAGAATGTGAGGAGGAAGATGCTAAAATGCTCTCCCTTTAGAACTCTATTGGCATTGTGATTTATTATATTATTTGGCAGAAATTGTCTATGCAACCTCTTGCCATATAGTAGGTAAACGGCAAGGATGAACAGAAATGAATACATCTGCAGATCAAAACAATAATTACAACAGATATTAAGAGCAATGCATCTGTGAGAGTTTATGATAACACAATAGAAAGTTATCTTTCACTACAATGGGTTTCAAGTGCATGCTGAAAAATTGAAATATTCTTTTGCAATCTTGAACTCAGGACCCAAAATAACTGTCGACTAGTTCTAGTGGCAGAAACGAAAAGCAATTTTCTGTACTAAATCATGGCCCATGTTCGATGGCCCCTATTCGCATTCAGTAGGTTGGCCCTTGGTCTACACAATTAGTTTCTATCTTGGTTGTCGTTCTCAATTTGCCAAATTTGATCTCTTGAGCCATTTAAGTAATTGTTTAGGTATTCAAGGAAAGAGAAGAGAGAGAGAGAGTCTTTGAGGGGAACCTCGGTGACTAGGGTTTTCTATTTCGTTTGTCTCCTTGGGTGGGGTGGGGGGGGGGGGGGTCCCTCTGCCGGTTTCGGGTCATGGATGTGGAGTCGCCGCCGCTGATGGTGGATGGCGAGGGCACAAGGTCCATGCCTATGAAAGGAGAGTGAGAGAAAATGGAGCATGAAGGTGTATTCAACAAGAGTACTTCGAGGGTGGATATTGTTGCTGGTCAGGAGCAGCCAGACCTAGCGGTGCTGCCGGAAGTGAAGCTGGAATCGAGGGAGAAAAGCCTGGTGGTAGCTCTGCTTGCCGTTTTCTGGCGAGTCCTTTTTGTTTTTCGGCAATTGCTGGTTTGATGGGAGGAGGTTCTAGGCTGGGGCTGTATTATGCTTATGTTTTCGCCTCCCTGCGAGGCCCACGGTTGTCTATTAGAAACCCACGATTTCCTGTGATTGGCAATGGCTGCTTCATGATTCATGTGGATGCAGAGGAAGAGTTGAAGGCTCTTTTGCATAAGAGAGCTTGGAGGGTTGGGTCGCGCGTGCTGGTTGTTAGCCGTTGGGTCCCTGGGCAAGAGATGAAGCTCAATGAGGAAGAGAAGACTGCCTTGTGGATTCAACTTCCAGGCTTATCCATGATGTGTTGGAACTATTATGTGTTTAAACTGCATAGTCACATAAACACGTTTTCTTTTGAAAAAAATTCAAAAAAAAATGTGATAAATTAAATGGCCGTTTAAAACTTTTAAAAAGCATTTTTTTGAAAAAAACGTTAAAAATGAAAAAACGAATTTTTAACGTGTTTTCACTTTTTTTTACTTTTTTCATTTTTTTCAGTTTTTTTAATGCCAAACAGTTTTTTTCTTCTTTTTCTATTTTTTATTTGTTGCAAATCTACTAATCTTTTGATGTTGTGTTATTAGTTTTTCACTTATTTTATTTTTCTCCAATTTTTTTTTAATTTTTAAAAATTTGCCTTTTTTTCAAGCTCGCCGTATTATACCCTAGAAAAACTTGGCCGTTTAAAACTCGGAGACATTATTTGTGACTATAAACTAAAGGAATAGCTAGAGGACTAGGAGGCGAGTTCGTTGCAGAAGACATACGCACACTCAAATGGGAGAAACTCGGCTTTGCTCGAATTCAAATTGAGGTATCTATGGGGTTCAAGACTGTTCCTATGGTTACCCTTGACTTGAGCAATGGCCACCACCTAAAGCAGGAGATTGTGTATGAGAGGAAAATCCTCTACTGCTCTTGATGTGGGGCGATGTCTTATGAAATTCTGTCTGTTGGAGTAGGCCCAAGGAGGCTGGAGAGAGTGAGGGGAGGGATGACCCCTAAGGGAAAGTTTGGCTGGCCGATAAACGGCGCAGCCGCTCCAAAAGCGGGGGAGGAAGTGCTGGCTTTGTGACTGGGAAGTGGGAACCCTAGGAATGCGGAGGATCGGGGAGATGACCGTTAGTGCTCACTCCATAGGAGGAGGTGCATCCCATTTTTGATGGCCCGGGAGGGTGGAGGACATGAATAAACCTAAAGACCCTCCTACGGGGAATCAAGGTCAGCAGGCGACTCCACAAAGGGCCTCAGCTGCGGCTGGAGTCGGCATCCTCTTGCAGGCAAAGTTCTTTCAGTTTCAGGTACCCTTCACACGACATCTACCGTGAATTCTTTCTCGATTTCGGACACGGCTGGATGTTTGAAGTCTGAATTAGATCCCTCGAGCTTTGCTTTCAAAGCGAATGCTTCGTTGTAGTCTAGTCCCTTTAACCTGAATAGCTCTCAGCCCCCTTCCCGGGGATGCCTTGGCACCGTCGTGCAGGGAACTAGCAGAGCGGCTAGGGGTAAGAAGCCAAAAGGCCAAGGGGGAAGGGGAATACAATCGCTGCAGGAATCCAAAGATCACAACATTCTCAAAGGGGAATGGACCATAGTGAGTAGGAAACACCGGAAAGCTAGAGGAGCTATTGATGGTATGGAGCTGGGTGTTCACGCCTAGGCAGTGATGCTAGGTGGTTCTGACGCAGCGCCAAGAGTCACCGGGGGTGGGGAAAACTCAGGTTTCAATGAATCTACAGAGCACAGCTTGGAATACGCGGGGGGTTGCTGGGGCGGCAGCTCAACTGGCTGTTACTGATCTCTTAGGTGAGATCAAGCACAATATTAGCTTTCTGTTTGCTACGCTGGTTCATAGGCCGATTCTCGTGAGTCTAGCCAGGATGATGAAATTCGCAGGGGTTGAGTCTAACGCCATGGAAGAAGGGGAACTGCCAAGAGTCTTTTGTCTGTGGAATGAAAGAGGAGGAGGGGGGGGGGGGTCCTCTACAGAGGATGGGTGAGAAACAGATGGTGGCTAGCTGGCTTCTTCCGTGTGCAGGCTTGGGACAGGGACATATGCGCTGTTGGAGCTTATCTACCTACACACTCACTTATGAGGAGCTGTACTTTCGGGGAGCTAGTGGATTTCTTACAGCAAGGCAACCTCCCCACGGTTGTCATGGGGGATCTAAATGCTAGGAAGTCGATGGCAAATAAAACGGTAGAGCGCCTTCCATCCAATCTTGTAGCAGGTTCTGTGCAGTCTTGGAGGAATGTTGCCTGACAGAAGTTGCCGATCTAGATAGCACCTTCACCTTGTCTAATCATCGGGTGGGGGAGGAGAGGATTTTATGCAAGCTTGATTGGTGTTTGATCAATCAATCCTGGATCGAGTACCCGGGGCACAAAACCTTGAGGATGAGGTGTAAGGCTTCTTTGGATCATAAGACTCTTGTTTCCTCTGTCAAGGCTATACCCATTTCCCTAGTTTGTCTTTTCAGTTTTTTCTAGCCCAGGTTCTCTGATCCTTCTGTTGTGGACTTGAACAAGCTAGTTTGGGCTCAGCCTTGCCAGGGCTGTCCAGTGTTGAGAGTTCTTATAAAGCTCGGCAGAGTTAGAAACTGCCTTCGGATGTGGAACGACCCTAGAGGGAGCAACTTAGTTGGTAAGGTGACAAAGCTAACGGAACGGCTTGATCAGCTGCAGGGTTGCTTTGAAAAGGGGAATGGGGGTCTTTGGGAGGAGATAGATTGGACAGGGATAATCTTTCCAACCTTGTACTTATGGAGGAAATCTGTTGGAGGGACAAAGCTTGCATTGGCTGAAGCAGTGTGATCGCAATACTGTCTTTTTCCAGGCAATGGCCAAAGGGAGATTTGAGAAGAATAGTATTCAAGAGTTGCTGGTTGGCGAGCAGTCCAGCTCTGCTCTTCCTGATATGCTGGATCAGGCTTCCTCATACTGTGAGAATTTTATGGGGCAGGGGCTGCCAGTGGAGAGCTTTGTAACATCCCAGAAGTTTAGTCCTATATCGAAGATCGTGAGAGATCTTCAAGGGCTTATAAAGGGAGACCATTAACGAGATGATTGTCCTGGTTCCTAGCATTTTTTGGGTTGGAGCCGAAACTGCTAGGGGGCGAGTTGGGATCCGTCGAACCAGGGGCCCGAGCCCAGGGAGTGGGTCGGGTTGTTATAAGCTCCCTCCTTCCTCACCCGAGACGATTGCTGACTCCGAGGAAGAGAACATGAGACTGCTTTGGCCCGTTGACCAGGAGGAGGTAAAAGGGGTCGTGTTCTCTCTTGAGAGTCATAGCATCGCCAGGCCAGATGGAATCCCCAATTTTTTCTATCAGCATCTTTGGGGTATTATTGGAAGGGACGTTAGTAGAGCTGTCTCCGATTTCTTCTGAACTGGAAGGATGTAGAAACTAGAAAGCATAAACAATGCTAACATCATGCTTATTCCCAAAGTGAGTTGCAGTGAGAATCCAGGATTTTAGGCCCATAACCCTTTGTAATAGCATCTACAAGATAATATCTAGGGTGATGGTGGCGAGACTTCAGCCTATCCTCTCTTGCATCATTGGGGAGCAGCAAGGGGTTTTTGTTAAGAACAAGGTTATTCATGATCAAGTAGCCCTGGCCAATGAAGTGGTGGATCTTCTTAGCTCTAGAAAGGAGGAAACACTTTGTCTCAAGCTAGATTATTCTGAAGCCTACGGCAGGGTGTCGTGGACCTTTCTTGCTAATAGCATGCTCCGACTGGGATTCCATGGCAAATGGATTCAGCTTATCATGAAATGTGTTTCCTCTCCCATGTTTTCGATGCTCATGAATGGTGTAGAAGGTAGGGCTTTCAAAGGCAGATGGGGACTCGCAGGGAGATCCTCTCTTGTCCTGCCTATTCATTATGGTCATGGAGATTATAGCTAGGGACATGAATAGAAGAGAGACAAAGAAGAAGATTTGCCTCCCCACATGTGTGAGGAATCTCCCTAGAGTGTGCTCTCTTATGTTCGTGGATGACCTTCTTCTAGTTGGCAAGGGCACACGGTGATCGAGCCTGGAGCTCAAAGGGTTTCTGGATGACATGAAAGCTACTTCTGGTCTTATGGTCAATAGAGACAAATCCATTGTTATTCCTTTTGGCATGACCGCTTCTAGAAGTCAGTATTTAAGCAATCTCTTCGGATGGCAGGTTGGCTCACTCCCCCTTAAGTATTTGGGGCTCCTTCTTTTCACTGGTTCCCTCAATGGGGAGTATTGCTGTGATCTGGTACTGAAAACAGAAAGGAAACTCTCTAATTGGAAAGCTAATCTTCTCTCTTTTGCGGGTAGAGCTTGCCTTATCAAGCACAACATTGGCTTCCTGATTTTCTATTGGATGCAGGTATACCTCCTCCCGAAGGCCACCATCGTCAGATTGGAGCGTGCAATGTCGGCCTTCTTGTGGGTTGAGACTCCTACGGAATTACGCCGCCACTACATCAGCTGGAGCACCCTCCTAAACCTACCCTTGAGGGTGGTATTGGTCTGCGCAGATTGTCACACCCCGACCTTTTGACACTCAAACATTTTTTTTTTGTTTTAAACCTAAAGCATCGAGGTGCGACTACACAACAGTTCAGAAAGACAAAGAGCCAAGCAATACAAAATAATGGGGCGACTTTCATTGATATAAGCATTTCAATTCATACAAAACACATTTCTATACATGACAAAATGCCCCAAAATCTTAAC
>JAANDH010000168.1:123860-135661 GCA_011799765.1 Nymphaea thermarum | reverse complement strand
CTAGGGCTGCCGTCGTCGCCGCCGCCGCTTCCACCGTCGCCGTCGCCTGGTCCACCTCTGTCGCCGCCGCTGCCTGCACCACCTCCGCCTTCTTCTCTGCACTGACCCGAGGGCGCTCAGGCGGTAAACAGGAGAAAGGAGGGAAAGGCGAGGGAGAAGCCCTCGCGTCGGGCTCCTCACGCGTGGAGCTCGGGTCTGGACCCTGACCCGGTCCGACCCGCACGAGCCAAGCGCGTTACAGCGTATTGGAGGTTAATAATTTTTGCAAGATTGTCAATCTTATTTCCCTCCTGTTCAGGTGGATTGCTAGAAGGTACCTGAAATGGTCCAGCAGCTTGTGGTCTGAGAATGAACGAAGAAGGGGCTCTTGGGCCTGGAACAGCCTGCACACTAGCTGGGAAAAAATTCAGAATCTTGTAAGATGGAGGATTGGGTCTGGCGATCTGTGTCAAGTGTTGGGTGGACAGATGGGTGGATGGACAGACAGCATTTTTGTAGATAGCCTGAGTGCCAACGACTATGCAGGCGTTCATCACTTAGCTGTTATGGTCAAGGAGGTTTGCAGTAACCGTGAGGGCCATGTCCATTGGTCTGCTAGGTTATCTCATATTCCCTCAGTCTGCAAGAGGGGCTGGATCAGCTGGTTAGTTCTTCCAGCACCCTTAAGAGCTTAAATAGTCATGATATTTGGGAAGTTATCAGGAGCAGAGAGGTAAGCCAAAACTGGAGACGCTACATCTGGTCCAACAGATCACCGGCGAGGGCTGCCTGGGTGCTTTATGTCACATGTGAGAATAAGTTCCCTACGCTAGATAGATGGCAGCGCAGGGGGGTTGCACTTGCTAACAAATGTTTCCTCTGCCATAAGGCTGAGGAAAGCAGCCATCATCTATTCCTGCAGTGCAGCAAGTCCATCTCCATTTGGAGCCGGATTGACAGAAAGTTTGGTAGGACCTGAGTGTCAAGGCTCAAATTTAAGGTATGAGGTGGAAGTCTGGTATAGAACTAGAGTCTCTCCCTCATGGGCTCAGAAATGTGGGGGTCCTTGCTTCCAAATCATGGTTTGGAAAATCTGGTGGTGGAGGAACTAGGTTGCTCATGATGCAGAAATGTGGGGGTCCTTGCTTCCAAATCATGGTTTGGAAAATCTGGTGGTGGAGGAACTAGGTTGCTCATGATGCAATGGATAAGCTCAGCCTGCAAGCAATTTCCAATCTCATCTGGCACACCTGCCTTCATAGCCTTTCAGGGCTTCCTATCTCAGGATAGGGAGAAAAAGCTGTTAAGGGTCTGGGCGATGTTGGGCATCCTGTGTGAGGATAGAACTCCTTCGGTGGACGGCCCGTGGATTGAAATGATTAATTGCTGGTCTAATGGCAAACCATGCTTGGCTGTGGTCTGGAGGAACAGCAAGGGGCATTATATGACCTTGCTTAGTTTTCGTAGGGATGGGGATAAATCAGCAGTGGACAAGCTTTCTCATTGGATTGCATCACAACGACCTGAATGTCCCCTTTCTCCAACAACAATTCTTGGGTGCGGAAGATCAGAGGCTGTCTCAAGGTAGACGAAGCTGGGAGGCTAGCTGGCATAAAATTCAGGATGTCCAAAGTCATTTCAGGTGTCTTGCCAATGTACACTGTTGGCCTCTGGCGGTCTGGCCTGGCCATCTGCAACATAGCCGCTCAAGGCACCAGATTCATTTCAGGATGAATGGTTTTGTTAGCTGTTACTAGGATTCTGTTAGCTCTGTGTTTTCTGGCTTGTTTTCCTTGGCTATTCTGGATGGATTTGATTAGGTATAGGAGATAGGAAGTCTTCTCCAGTCTGGGGTGATTGGAGGTCTCATGCTAAGCATGCCCGTTTTTTGACCTGTACAAATCATTTTTATTCAATAATAGGGGCAATACCCCAGCGTACTTTCCCTTGGAATTGCTTAGGTGTTCATCTGCTACATTCTCAGGCTTTTAATTCCATAATTTGACCCATTTTGTGCACTATGATCCCTTAGTTGTATCTATTTGGTTTCCTATTTTCTATTTGTAATAGGTGTGCACTTATTGGTGGGACCTTGTTGTGCAGACTACCTTGTCGATGAAGGAGTTGAGTGCAATTCAACATCAGATTTGTTAATGGAACGCAGTCGTGAGCAGAGTGTTATTCATCTCCTAATACCATCGCTTATGCTGCTTATCTTATTGTTGCAAAAGTTGCAGGTTGAATATTATTTTCTGGCTTTAGTTTAAGTTGTCCATTCTTAAAAACTTCAGATGCTTTAAGGTTGTTCTGCCTTTGAAATGTTAGTGATTATAGTTGCAAAAAGTGATGTAAATAGATGTTAGAAGATGGCCTCCATGGCCACATTTAGTTGGGCTTGGTAGACTGCTAGGATGTTTATGATGTGAGGACCTTCTGAATTCATATCTCATGGTGATGGATTAACTATCACTATCTGAAATATCCATCAGACGTCCCATGTTAATGTTGTCATTTAATATGCATTGATATGTAATTTTGTTTCAGTGGGTCTGCAAATCTAGGTGATAAATATGATGCATTATCCTGTGAAGGGCATTTCAGGGCATTTAGCTATGCTCTGCCATAGAAATCCTGGTAGCATCAGTATAGTAATGAGTGTTCAATCTGAATCTGGAGATGGCGGCATGTGAAAATAGCAGTGTGCGGCACTGACCTCAGGCTAGCCTGTCTATGTATGTGTATGAGAGAGAGAGAGAGTCCTGGCCACCTTGTAAGGTCCCATGTGGCTTGCCTTAGAAGTTAGAACCATGCAATCAAGTGATGAGATGGTAAATAATTTTTTTTGCAAAAGTGATCTATATAGTTTGTTTGACAAAGCAATCAGGATTTGAATCACATTTCCAATGTGTAAGTAGGAAGATCAAGAGCATCAAAATCAATCTTATAAGGTCCAGGATTGCAGCTTATAGTGCAGCATTTATTAAAAAATTGAGGATGCAATAGTGCCATCTGTCTTTTCTCTTATATATATATATATATATATATATATATATATTATGTATGTACATGTCTTTGTATGTTTGTTTGTGCTACTAATGAGGTTTCATGTATGTGGAACTTTTGAAAGTCCCACCTTTAGATGAGCAGCTACATTGCATGGAGACATATCCAACATGAGGGGTCAATATATATATATATATATATACCTGAAATTTCCCTATATTTTGTCGAGAAAACAAAATTCCCAATTAATACCTGAGAAAAGATTCACTGATACAAACCTGAGAATGTTATTTGTGACAATTGTTTCAGGATACTTTTGGCTATTATATGTGTTTATGAATGTGAATGTGGGAATTGCCCTTCTGTGTTGACAGGTTGCAACTTGACTGGATTATACTTCCTAGACACACTAAAAAATACAAAATTTCAAATAAAAGCACTAAGCTTAAAAGTTTGTCGTTTTTAGGGGATATGATAACTCTCATGTGTGATTTTTCTTGCTTTTGCATAATGTGGGTGTACCCGTGGTCAAAATCATTGTCACAGAAAAAAAGACTGAGAAAAATGTAAAAAAAAAAAAGTCAGAAAAAAGGGGAAAAAATGTATTCTTTGAAAAAAATGTCATGATGAAAAAACCTATTTTATTCGCTTTTCATCGCCCTTTTTGCGTTATGTACATTTTTTCATGTTTTTTAAAGTTTTTTTCCTTTCTTCGTTTTTTCCTGTTTCCTCCCTTTTTTCACGTTTTTTTATATATTTTAGTTACCAGATTTTTATTTGCATATTTTTCACATTTTATTTTTAGTTTTTTGGCTTTTTAAAATTTTGCCCAGGTTTTCCCAAGAAAAAAACAATTTGACTGTATTATACCCGAGAAAAACTTTGTCGTTCTATACCTGAAAACGATATTTGTGACAATGGTCAAAATACATAGTTCTTGAGTTTTTGATTTTTATCAACGAGGCTTTTCTTAGGTATGATTGGAAAGTTTGATTCTCTTAGGCAAATGTTTGGAATTTAGAAAAAAAAAATTGAAGTTTCTACTTTCTACTATGAAATCTTTGATAAAAATTCAAGTAGTTATTAAAATTCTAAAAGAAAAAGGAAAACATGTAAACATGTTAAAGAGTAGAACATCTAGTGGAAATATTGCAATATTTTTATGAGAAATTAATATTACTGATATTTATTGCATTAAACTTTTTTGGTGATACGAGTGATTTTTTGAAAATATTGCCAACATTTTGACTATTGGTCTACCCTGTATAATTTCATTCTACATGATTTCTGCTGTTAGGAAGCTGGAGAGCAGCATCGAAATACAAAGTTGCTGAATGGTCTTCTGCGCCTGCACCGAGAAGTGAGGTTGTCAAAAAGTTTTTTTTTGAGTTTGACGGCAATGTCTGTCAAAGTTGGGCATTCTAGTTTGACCTTGAGAATTACTGTGTGCAGTCCAAAGTTGGCAGCATGTTCGGATGATTTCTCTTCTGTATATTCTGGATCAGCCCTTGACATGGGAACAGTTTGCAATCTCGTTGTGTCTGCCGTTGCTTGCTGGCCTGTCTATGGATGGACACCAAGCCTCTTCCAGTGCTTGCTGGAAAGTGGTCCATCAAATGTGTCAATAGCCTTGGGCCCAAAAGAGGCATGTGGTCTTCTGTGTCTTTTGGTAAGCCATATAACTTTTTCTGTTAAACATCCCTTGGCAGTGAAATCTTTGTTGGAATTTGATGCATTTTCTTTTTTTATCCTGTGAATAAAATCTTCTCATGATGGGGTTATGGTCTAAGGGCATGGGTCCATGTTAAGGTTAGTTGCTTGAAGCTTGCTTAATGAATGGACTCTATATACAAAATCAGCTTTAGAAAACTCCATCTTGAAGAATTCTCATGATTAATTATCCAACCTTCTTGTTTTTTTGACACAGCTTCTCTGTTTTTTGGTTCAAAAAACTGATGTTGAGAGAAAAAAAGGTCACAGGGTGTTAGGCACTCCGAAGGACAAACATAATAGAGAAGCTATGTTCATTTTGTCACTGTTGATACATCTATTTTTTTTTTTGTGTTCCAGGGTGATCTCTTTCCTGATGAGGGTATATGGCTTTGGAAGAATGGGAGGCCTTCTTTGAGTGTTATACGGACACTTTGTGTTGGGACATCAATTGGGCTCCACAGGGAAAGGGATATTAATTGGTATATGCAGCCTCCACATTTTGAAAAGCTGCTGAGCCGATTATCACCATTGCTTGATAAAATTGCCCAGATCAGTCTGCATTTCACTTTCTCTGTCTGTATTCTTCAGAATATGTAATATTATAATTTATATCAGCAACGTAGTGTGCTAAGTCATGTTTTCTCTGACAGGCTCTGGTTGTTGTAAAAGATCTGCTGCGGGTGTTGATCGTCCGTGTTGCTTGTCAAAAATTGGAATATGCATCAGTTCTAGTGCGTCCAGTCCTTTCTTGGCTTGATGATCATGTTTCAGAATCAATTTCTCTTTCAGATATGGATGTGTTCAAGGTGAGTAATTTTATAATTACTTTAAATCATCCAGGTAAATGGTCCATTAATGAAATTTAGAAAAATAGGTATTAAGTGGCTAGTGATTACCTATCTGCATTTGTTGAGTCATCTAACAGCTATGGAACTCGAGCATTTCTGTATCAGTTTTTCTGTTCCCTTGACTGTTAGTGATGCAACTCTTTGTGTATTCCAGTTTATCCAACGACTTCTTACCTTTAAACTTTGAATGTCTTTTCTCAACTCTGTGAGCCAGTGAGTTTAAGCAATCTTCCACATGGTAATCAACCCTTCATGTTTGGCCTGGTTCATTTATGCAGCAATTAGGAGAAGCTTAGTCACTAGGATATGTTCGATGCTTTATGACATTTATCAAACTGAAACGTGAAGACACAAACATATCTTATTTTCATGTGCATCTGGAGCAACAACTAGACCTGAATTGCAAGCTAATAAAAACAATAATTCTAGTAATTGTAACTAAAAATGTCAGTTGCAGGATTAAAATGCAATGACTTAAAATAAAGAGAAGCACACATGTGCAAAAACAAACATTCAAGCAATAGATTAAACTGACGACGAGATATTATTTATGTTACATTGGGTTGGAGGGGGGGTGGGGGGGTGTTGCTGTTTTCAGTTGCAAGCTCTAAATTGGTCCATAAAGTCAGGGTACAAATGTCATGACTCTATGTGCTGCATGTATGTAAGTCCTCCTAAGTCAGATCCACATTTTGCATTCCACTGCTTTGTGTTGCCGTGCACAATGACATATAATGCCTTGAATTGATCCTTTAACATTGAAGAAGCTGGAGTAGTCTATATCAATAACATTTAATGGTGCCTTTCCAAGAGACTTGGGCATATGCAGCATATATGATTTCACATGTGGTCAAGACTAGAGTAGGTTAGATAATGCTAGTGACCATGCTTGTGCTATGTTTAGGCCTTCTAATGGCTAGGCAAAGTCAGTTGATCTTTCATACTTTCCAAGAGACTTTGTCCTAGCATATGTTTGTTTGTTCAATTACAGGAAGAAATGAGTTACGTTCCAGTTTGTAATGTTGTTCCACCATACAATATGTGCATTTAAGCTTCAGCAAAGTAGAGCACATCTGATCTCGTTCTTTCTCTAGCTCAGAAGCCACAATTTCTCTAGCATGTGCTTCAATACCTAAAATTACTTTTTTATGGGCTGCTTGTGTAACATTTGGGGTTTGGTATCAACTCTTAATAGGTTCAGAGGCTACTTTTCTTTCTTGCGAGCTTGCTTGAACATCCTTGTGGAAAGGTAATTTGAGTTTGGCCCGCGTGTGGTATCTATGTCAAAGGACTTCTGCTTTAGTATTTTGTACTGACCATCATCTTTCTGCCTTCATGTTAGATGTTGTTGTTGAATGAAGGAATAGTGGGTTTTCTTGGAAAAGCACTTGGGCAGATTGCTGACGCGTTCACTGCAGATGACAAGCTGATCACAGAAAGCAAGGTTCCAGAGAAAAGTCTTCTTAGATTTACCACTTGGTGTTGGCCTGTGTTTAAATCGTTCGAATTAATTTGTGATGATGGAACACCTTTATCAACTTCGAAGATGCATGAGAAGTAAGCTTTCCATAGATGCTGTTTTATGTATGAGTCGAAGTGGATTTTTGTTTCTTGCTTTACTCATTGAATGGTTTTGGAAATGGCATGCAGGTGTATCAATTGTACTGCCACTGTGCGAGATTGCTGTTCAATATGTCATTATGTTCTTGAGTTCTGTCAGGCATGTCTTCTATACTCCTTGCTGTTTGTTTCTCTTTGCGTATCTGATATGCCGGTAGATTGTTTTATGATATTTCTGTTTTCACTTGATATGGTAGAAATTGTTGACCCAATGGCCTTGAAAATATTGCAGAGACTTGCAGGTGATTGTTTTTATAGTAACTAATAGTATCTAATCTGGTGGATTGTTTTAAACTTGCAATCACATTGAAGTTTTTATTACTTCAACTGTAGCTTCAAGGTTGTGAGATATGCTATGAGCTTTTAGTTGGTTCAATATTTTCAAACTGCTCCAGTAAGAGTCTAAGAGATATAGCAAACATTAGTAGCAGTAACCAACTAAAGTAGAGTTTGGTTTTTGATGAACCTTGTTTAGCAAAAGCTTGTTTTATTAGGTGAAAACCAGATTTCTATTTGGAAAATAAAAAAAGCTGAAAACATTGATAAGTGGAGCAGATGAATCGACTGTTTATGTTCTCCTGGGTAGCTGATGTGGTAGTGAGGAAAGCATTGTTATTCAATTAAAATGAATTGCAACTAATGATAATTTGTATATTTTGCCCTCTTCCTACTCTTCGGTTCATCATAATTTGACAGTAGATGGCTTGCAGAAAAAAATAGATGATCAAATTTGGCTTTTCCATGACCATCTTAAATAAATCATCCAGAAATTTCTCCAACTGATATGCACACCACTAATTTAAGTGAAATATGGAATCTGGGTCTGAGACTATCTGCTATATCTACAATCTTGAATTAATAACTATCTATATAATTTATTGGGCCAACATAGGAAAAAAAAAAAAAAACTTCGAGTGATTGTCATGGCTTCACTAACTCAAGTGGCATAAGAGATAGCATTTTTTTTTTAAGGTTACTTTAGTCCATTTTCTAAAATTTTGGATTTAAGTAAAATAAGAACATCTACCTTGGTCATCCCTTAAGGAAGACAGGGGTCTAGCCATCTTTTAAAAAGGATGACTAGACTAGACTGGTCGTACTTTTTAAAGATGGACACTTCCTTTACAAAGGATGACCAACTGGGTGTCCTTTTTTCTTAAAGGATGAAAGTGGGAGAGAGTAGTCATCCTTATTTTAAAGGACGAAAGGGAGAAAGTCGGTTTTGAAAACTTAACAAACACAAATACAGGAGAGGTAGGAGGGTGAAAGGGAAAAAGAAGGAAGAGAGAGAAGAAACAGAGAGAGGAAAAAGAGAGAAAATGGAGGGCTTTTTTGGATGGAGAAAGGGACGGGTGCGGTCGGCAGCACCCGACTTTGATTGATCGAGTTGAGTGCCACATCGGAGCCAAAGCCACACTCGTACCTGCACCTGCATTGCATTGATGTGTTTGCAGCGCCAGTTTTGCGATGTCTATATGGCATAGGTGGCATAGTTTTTCATGGAGCAAAATCAGCAATCAAGTCATTACCAAACATCAGCTCATAATTGATTATGGACATTGTTGTTTCTCATGAAATCTGAGAAATGAAAACCCATGTAGTACTTATATTTCCTCTAAAACTTCCTGAAACCAATGAAAATGAATGTCAAAGAGAAACATGGGTGTCCTTATCCTGGTCATTACCTTCAATGGTATCCCAAAAAAGGGGATGTGTTGTTTCTTAGGCATAAGACATGATTCCACCAAACAACAATGAAATTTCCCTCAAATCCCTCCTACTTTATGAAACAAAAACAGAAGAAGCAAATGATTCTCCTTGTTAACACCCATGAACATGAGCAAGGGCAAGAAAATCTTACTCATGGGAGAGAGACTGAGAGGGGGGAGAGCGAGAGAGAGTGAGAGGGCAAGAAGTACGGGAGTTGATTTCTCTTTAGGTACAAACCAACAAATGAAGGGCAAGAGGAAGACAGCTGAAATAAATCTCTCTCTCTCTCTCACAACATCTATCTATCTATCTATGGTTTTGGTGGGCTTCCGGAAAAGCAATCTCGATGGAGGTCTCCATGGCCATGACTCATGAGAGTGCCTTTAGCATCATTTGCTGCCACCTCTACTGTCCAAGGATGCCACCTGTACTCCATAGAGGCATGGAACAACCACTTTCTCTTTCTCCCCTGATGAGGCTGTAGGGTGAAGAAAGTCGGAACTCCCAGGCAAACTTGCTTCGCCCTGTACAAAAAGAGAATGAAATCTGTGATTTCCTTCTCATATGTTTAATACACTTTTGAAACCTACCCCTTTCAGGATTACTTGTCCTGAAGTAAAACAAATCAAGGGAATCAAACTTGCCCTAAGGTAAATTTTTGTTGAGCATAACTAAATTTTGCCCTCATGAAGGTCATATTATTTCCCATTTTGGTGTAATTGCATGGGGAAGCTGTTGTCAAGTTTGATTCAAAAGGCCAAGATATATGTCCATTTTCTAGTGACAACCTTTTTCTTGGAAAATGAAAAACTTTTGCACTTTTTCCTGCAATTTGATGACTCCAGGGTACTCCTTTGTGAACATTTTTGTCACCTTTTGGATGAATTACGTCAATAGTGAACGTTAAAAAGGTCGGAGCTCCTGGTAGTGGAACTTGACTTGGTCAAATGTATGTTTCTGTTGAGATGAACGTTGTCTTGCTTACTTATTTTCTTTCATAAATCTTTATTTTTTCTTTTACTGACGCTAATCTTCTTGTCATTTTAGAAGGGAGGTTTTTGCTCTGTTTATTTACTTTTTGTTATTGTTTGCAGGGAAAATGATTTTACTTGTATTTTTTATCTCTGTCATTGAAGTGTTATATCTGGATTCCTATGTTTCTTCAAATGCTTTGGCTTGAAATTAGTTTTGAGGTTCCGTATTCAAGGATACAATGTATTTATTTTCAACAAAAAATTCATGCCTTCTTCAGGTTTTGCCAGTTGGGAAGGAACTGGAGGCTTGTCTGGCTTCATTTAAAGCTTTAGCTTGCTGTGATCAGGGAAAATCTGCTTTTCTTTCCATGTTTGAGCAGTTCCAATCTTTGGTTTTGAGTGATAAAGAGATGGAGAAAGGAAATTCAAGGGATTCAGATTCTGGTTTCTATGATCAATGTAACTGGATCAAGTCTTCCCCGTTGTTGGTTTGCTGCAGGAAATTGCTAGATTTTATTGAATCTGAAATTGAATGTTCAGTAAAGGTCTTTGAATCCATCAACTTGTTATCGGTGGGCTGTTTGCATCTCTCATCTGGATGTGAAAGGTCAGTATGATTTTTACATCAGTTTTAAGATTTGATATGTTATATTAGAAACAAAGTACATTACATGAATGCAGTTCCTCGTTTTGCCAATCCTCTATGGTGTTGTCAAACTACCTTTCTAGAGTGTCTTTTAAACCGAAGAACTTTTCTTTTGCTGGCGTCTCTTGTTGCTGCTATCTGATCTTTAAGGTGCTGTTTGGATGACAGAGGGCAAAATGTGGTTACAGGAAAGCCAAGTTTTGCCCATAAGCCAGGTTTTTTGGCAAACCGAGTTGTATCCTTGTTAGACTGCCAGGGTTTTATCTTAATAAACATATACATAAAATATAAGGTAGAGATGTTATCAAGGCTTGCTTAGGCTCCTAACCTTAGTTTATTGCATAGTGTAGGAACTCAAACCACGAAGAGGGAGAAGAGAAGAGAAACACACGATGTACGTGGAAAAACCTCAACGAAGAAAAAACCACGGGAAGCTCTACCTAGGTGCACAACCGCAAACCTAGGAAAGAGAAAATATATTTCACTTAAACACCAATTACAACATAAGTGAGATTATAAGGAGGGAGAGGAGAGCAGCCGCCTAGGGTACTGAGCCCTGCCTCGGTACTCGTGCCCCAAGAGCCGGGTCCAGATCTGGACCCGGTTCCCTATAACATAACGTATTCTAACACTCCCCCTCAAGCTTGACATACATATCAAACATGCCAAACTTGCTAACATTCTTTTCGAATGAAGAGATACATAGCCCTTTAGTCAACACATCTGCGACCTGGTCTTCAGACTTCATATATGGCAGAATTAGCTCCTTGGAGTCGATGCGTTCACGGATAAAATGGCGATCAATTTCCACATGCTTGGTTCTATCATGTGGGACAGGGTTATTAGCAAGATTAATCGCCGACTTATTGTCACAGTACATCTTCATTTTATCTTCCAGTTTAATACCAATGTCAGTCAGAAGAATCTTCAACCACAGCATCTCTATCACCCCCATAGCAACAGCCCTGTACTCAGCCTCTGCATTGGACCTCGAACACACTTCTTGCCTCTTGCTCCTCCAAACAACCAGGTTGCCACCAAGAAAAACACAGTAGCCAGTAGTGGATCTCCTCGTGTCGGTGCACCCTGCCCAATCTGCATCAGAGTAACCTTCAATGGTAAGATCATCCTGTTTGGTATAGAGCAACCCTTTTCCTGGGTTGTTCTTCAAATACCCCAACACCCTTTCTGCACTCTTCCAATGGCAATCAGTGGGAGCATGCATAAATTGACTTAGAACATTCACTGCATACGTGATATCAGGACGAGTTAATGTAAGATAGATAAGCTTACCCACTAGTCTCTGAT
>JAANDH010000168.1:82574-121534 GCA_011799765.1 Nymphaea thermarum | reverse complement strand
CTACCTAGGTGCACAACCGCAACCCTAGGAGAGAGAAAATATATTTCACTTAAACACCAATTACAACATAAGTGAGATTATAAGGAGGGAGAGGAGAGCAGCCGCCTAGGGTACCGAGCCCTGCCTCGGTACCCGCGCCCCAAGAGCCGGGTCCAGATCTGGACCCGGTTCCCTATAACATAACGTATTCTAACACATAGGTTAATTTTTCTTAAGCAACCTGCCATTGGAACTTTGAAGGCACCTAAAATTTTTGATTGACAACTTTAATTTTTGTTTTTTTCTTTCTGATTCTTCTTTCTTCTTTCTTTTGTGGCAAAAGAGAAAAAGTTTCTTCTGTTCTTGTGCATTTTTTCACCTTTCTGTTGTTGCATCTGATGTTTGGATTAAAACTGCATAGTCACTGAAAACACGTATTTTAAAAAAAAATGCAAAAAAAACGCAATCAAGTAAATGACTGTTTAAAACTTCAAAAATGCTTTTTTTTTTTTGAAAAAAACGTTAAAAAAAAACATGTTTCTAATGTGTTTTTTTCACTTCTTTTTCACCTTTTTCATTTTTTTCAGTTTTTTTAATGCCAGACATTTTTTTTTTCATTTTCTAATTTTTATTTGTTGCAAATCTACTTATCTTTTGATGTTTGTGTTATTAATTTCTCACTTATTTTATTTTTTCTCTCATTTTTAGTTTTTTTTTTTTAATTTTGAAAAACTTGCCATATTCTTCCTTTTTTTTCCAAATTTTTCAAGTTTGCCATATTATACCCAAGAAAAACCTCGCCGTTTAAAACTCAGAGACGTTTTTTGTGACTATTATTAAAAGTATATGTGTGTGTGTGCATGTGGATTTATAGTTACAGGTATAATCCATATACTACAATACTTTGAATATTTTATGTTCTTAAATTTTTTGCTCATATATATATATGTGTGTGTGTGTGTGTGTGTGTGAGTGTATACGACTATACGTATTATCTTCTTAGTATATTTTTAGAACACACTTTTATGGCAAGCAATGTGAACATTTTTTTTTGTTATATTGATTATTGAGAATTTATGCTCCTTTTTTTATTCTTAAGTTTTGTTTTAGGATTTTAGTTTTTGAAAGTTGAATTAATGATTTACTAGTTGGCAATTAGGAAATTGTAAAATTTTGCATGCTCTATAACATTGAAAAGCATTGGCATTTGCTTGTAAGTTTTTCTTTTTTGGGTGGCTATTTAACTTGTAAACCTTAATTGTTCAACTTCATTAAAATTTGAACTTTCTGACTTTAGTTTGTTAATATGCTATGAAATATTTAATGTGTTTCTGTTGTCATGCATTTAATTGTTTTATTGTTATAAGTTGTGCATGTGTTTGTTTAAATTATTCTCTATTGCTTTAGTCATTTTTATGTGATTGCATCTAACTGTCTGTGTTTATATTGGTGTTGCATTTTACTAGTTTCTACAAGTGCTGAGTCCAAATTATGTACATTTGGGCTCTAGGCTCTACTCATTTGCCTAGGCTCCATCTAATACTTTTAACAACACAGGTAGAGAAACCATTTTTTGGGCACTCGCTAGAAAGTGGCAAATTGAGGTCACCCATGTTAGCCGAACTTGACCATCGATTTTCTGTTGTGGCAGATTGGAAAAGTCGAAAAGTTGTTTTTATTAACCTTAATGTCAGTTTAAATAGAGATTAGTGAAAAATTATAGTGCAGTCCTCCTTATGAGTTATGATAGCACATTGCTGAAATGAAACTTTAAAAATTTTTAATAATTTGCAACGAATTACTCCAAAGTCCAAACTAATGAATATCACTTCGTGCTCCCTCTGAAGCGGGAGTATAGATGTCTATCATGCTCAGCTTATAACTTATTTTGGTGTTTTGAAGATACATGGACTGTGGACATGTATATAGATTTTACCATATTCTGAGTGTAATGACAATCTGCCTCAATATGCTTTGCAATATACTTAACAACTTTATTATCACATTTCATCACTATGTGAATAAGAACTTTTACTTTTAAGTAAGTAATATAGATTTCACCCGCATTATCTCTGTTGTTGTCTGAGCTATAGCTCTATGTTTTGATTCTGCATTAGATGGTGCCACAACAATTTGTTTCTTGCTTCTCCATGTTACCAGATTTCTTCCTACAAATACACAAAACATAGTGGTGGATTTTCTATCTTCCGCAGATGTTGCATAGTCAACATCTGAATATGTTACCACATCGAGAGGAGTCCCCTCTTTGAAAAACAATCCTTTTCCTAGCAATGACTTCAAATGTCTGAGAATCATGATAGCTGTATGATAGTATCCTAATATACTTTGTAGGCTTGTCTATAAACTCACAGCGAGTGACCTATGGGACTGGTAATTGTCACATGTAACAACTTATCAACAAGAGATTGATAACTTCTGCTATGAGTTGGCTCATGCTACCTGTCAAACAAGTGTATCGTGAGACCCATTGAAATGTTGGCAGGTTTAACATTTAACATGCTCATTTTTTCAACAATTCAAGCGCATATTTCCATTGGAATAGGACCACACCTTCTTTACTCCTAGCCACCCCAATTTAAACAGTATCTTAGTGGTCCAAGATCTTTGGTGACAATGTGGTTCTGAAGATGTGCTTTGGAAACTAAAATATCCTACATATTACTCCCTGTTAATGTCATGTTATCCACATACCACCATGATGACAACTTTAAAATATATTTTCTTAACGAAGAGTGAACGATCAGATGCAAATCTATGAAACCTAAAAGAAGACATTACTTTAGATAGTTTCTACTAAATTACCAATCATAAGGACTTTGTTTTAAAGTTTTAAACCATGCAAAATTTTCTTTAGTTTACAAACTTTACTGCACTCCCCGTCAACCTCAAACCTTGGAGGTTGCTACGTATGTGCAGTCTCTAATAGATCTCCATTTAAAAGGGCATCCTTCACATCCAACTGACACAACATCCACCCGTAGTGAAATGCTATAGAAGTAACCAAATGAATGGCAGCAAGTCATACCACTGATAATGTCTCAAAAAAGTCCAGCGTATATGTCTGTGGTGTAACCCTTGGCTACCAACCTACCTTTTATAAGTGACCTTTTATTGTTCTATGGACCCGTTTGATGGTTTGAGTTATGTTTAATGGTGACACCCACTTACAACTGTTAGAATATGTTGGTTCGGAACCGGGTCCATATCTGGACCCGGTTATGTGGGGCGTGGGTACCGAGGCTGGCTCGGTACCCTAGGCGGCATCTCCCTTCTCTCCCTCTTTATATTGTCACTTATGGTGTACTTGTTGATTAAGTGAAATAAATTTTCTCTCTCCTAGGGTTGCGGTTGTGCACCTAGGTAGAGCTTCCGTGGTTTTTTCCTCGTTCGAGGTTTTTCTACGTACATCGTGTGTTCTTCTTCTCTTCTTCCTCTTCGTGGTTTGTGTTTCTACATGGTATCAGAACCAGCGAAGTTGGAGAAGAGAGTCTTTCGTGGATCGTTCGTTGTGGAAGTTGCCGTCGCCCGACGCCGTTGAAGTTCCGGCGTCCGTTTCTGTTGCCTGGTTTCTCTGCCGCCGCCTTCCTTTGCTGCGCCGCCCTGCTCTGCCGCCGACGTCCTTCGTTCCGCCGTCGCCATCACCGTCTGCGCCGTTGGCGCCGTCTTCGTTTGCGCCGTCGCCTTTTGTGCTGTCGCCGTCTCCGTCACTGTTCCCTCGTCGCTGCCTCTTTCCCGCCGCCGTCGCCTTGTCCTGCGCCGCTGCTGCTCTTCTTCCCGCCGCCGTTTTTTGCTGTGTGCTTGTTTCTGATGGCCGAATCGCTGGGGTCTCCTAAAGATGCTGGTCTTGACGCGGGCAGCGCCTCCAAGGCTGAGAATGTGCCGATCCAGGTCACATCCATCCGCCTTACCAAGGATAATTACCTTTCTTGGTCTGCCGCTCTCGAGATTGGGATTACTAGCCGTGGGCGCCTCTCCTACATAACTGGTGACAAACCTGCGCCCCTCAAATCTGATCCTCAATGGGCGACGTGGGCGTTGGAGGACAGCCAGGTGAAGGTGTGGATTATCAGCTCTGTGTCCTCCGATATCCAGCCTCTCATTCTGCGGAAGCCGACTTCTTTCGATATGTGGACTGTGCTTGCCAAGATGTATGGGCGCAAGAAGAGACATCTGCGCACCTATCAGATTAAACGGAGTATTTACTCCCTGACGCAGGGTGATCTGTCTGCTGCTGCCTTCTATGCAGCCCTGAAGACCAAATGGGAGGAGCTTGATTATCATGTGACTGATGAGTGGAAGTGTGGTTCAGATCATTCTCTTTACTGGGAAAAGGAATGGATGGATCGTACGTTCCTGTTTCATGGAGGTTTGCGGGATGAGTTTGAGTCTATACGTAGCCAGATTCTTAATGGTGATGAGATTCCGGGGATAGAAGAAGTCTATGCTCGTGTTGAGTCCGAGGAGCAACGTCGCCAGGTGATGCATCTCACCACCGGCAATGCTCCTTTTGCCTTTGTCAGCCGTGCCTCAGGGACTGTGCAGCATCGCGTTGCACTCACTGCAACAAGTTGGGCCATTCAGTGGATTTCTGTTGGGATCTTCATCCCGAGAAGAGGTTGGTCAGAGGTCGGCCTCCCTCGGGCTGGCGTAGCCCTTCTGTGTCTGACGCCAGTCAGAACATTCCTTCTAGTGGTGTGCAGACCAAGTTATCTCCTGATCAACTCAAGGAGCTCCAGGCGTATATCGGCCGCTTATCGACTACCCCTGAGGAGTCCTCCACGTCTGATGGGGCTCAGCTAGCCCAAGCCCTCGTTGCCTCTACTGGTCAAGGTAACTCTTCTCTTGGTGATTGGATCATTGATAGTGGTGCCACTCACCACATGACAAGAGATTCTAAACTTTTTCAAGAATATCAACTTTGCTCTGGCAAGCAACGTGTCTCTATGGTTGATGGGTCGTCTATCTCTGTGGCTGGGAAAGGGAGCTTATCCCTGTTGAGCAAATACCGACTCCATGATGCCCTGCATGTTCCAAATATTCCTGTGAACTTACTCTCTGTCAGCAGTATTACTAAAGAATTAAACTGTAATCTGATTTTTTCTGCTGATCATTGTTCCCTGCATGACTTGATGACATGGAAGAAGATTGGGATTGGTTCGGTTTCTGATGGGCTCTATAGGTTGCCGGTTCACGTTGCTTCAGCCTTGATTTCAGCCACGAGTTGTCACTTGTCGGGTGTGGATGATAGATCTACTGTTATTCGATGACACGAGCGTCTTGGACATCTCCCATTTCAGTTAATAAAGAAGTTGTTTTCTCATTTGTTTGCTTCTGTCTCCATTGACTCCTTCGCTTGTGAAGTGTGTCAAATGGCAAAACATGTCAGGGCTTCGTACCCTATTTCTTTTAATAAAACCACTCATCCATTTGCCTTAGTTCATTCCGATGTTTGGGGTCCTTCGGGAGTACCCACGTGTGGTGGTTGTCATTATTTTATGACACTTATTGATGATTACTCTAGATGTACGTTCGTGTACCTGTTGCGAGAACGTAGTGAGGTTCCAACTGTTGTGAAAAACTTTGTTGCCTTTATTGAGACGCAATTCAAAACTTATGTTCAAGCTCTCCGCACGGATAATGCTCGGAAATATGTCTCCCAATCCCTTGATGAGTTCTTGAAAGGCAAGGGCATTGTTCATGAAACCTCTTGTAGTTACACCCCTCCTCAAAATGGTGTAGCTGAACGAAAAAATCGGCATCTATTGAATGTTACTCGTGCTATTATGTTCCAACGTCATGTTCCTAAGCGGTTTTGGGGTGATGCACTTCTAACTAGTGCACATCTTATTAACCGTATGCCTACTAGGGTGTTGGATGGTCAGTCCCCTTATTCTACCCTGTGGCCCACTCAGAATCCGTGACCTTTTACTGCTCGTCTTTGGGTGCAGTTGTTTTGTGCATAATCATAGCCCTACTCTCAAGAAACTTGATCCCCGGGCTATTAAGGCTGTTTTCTTGGGGTATTCTTCCACTCAGAAGGGGTACAAATGTGTGGATCCCACTACTTCAAAAGTATATGTTTTCCGGTGAATCCTCTTCAGGGGGAGTATCTTGGGAACAAAGGGGAAGAGTATTCATCTAATCAGCTGATTCAGTTTATGGAGTTTTTGGAGTACAAGGTTAGTCCCAATGTGATTGACACAGTCAGTACTGAGAAGGACAGTCAGATGGAAGGGGTCACGGTTGCTGCCCGGGATCACTTGTTTGGTCAGGTTTATGTCAGAAAAGGGAAAGCTACAGTGGAAGATTTTGTTGCTGAGGATAGAACCAATCCCAATCCTGCGATCTCCCTGGATGACCCAAGTCCATCAAATGAAGAGCTCCCCATTGCACTGCGCAAAGGCACCAGGTCATGTACTTCTCACCCTATTCAGAGATTTGTTTTTTATGCTAAGCTCGGTACAGATTGTTGATATTCCTAAAGGGACACACTTAGTGGGCTCTAAGTGGGTCTACAATGTGAAATACAAACCTGATGACACAGTAGATCGGTATAAAGCTCGTCTGGTTGCGAAGGGGTTCAGCCAGAAGTATGGGATCGACTATCTTGAGACCTTTGCCCCTGTTGCAAAGTTGAAGACCGTGAGAGTCATTCTGGCTCTTGCTGTGCACAAGAAGTGGCGTATGGACCAGCTTGATGTTAAGAATGCGTTCTTGAATGGGCATATGGAGGAAGAGGTTTACATGAGCATGCCTCCCGGGTATGTTCAAGACGGAAAGTGCTGCCATCTCAAGAAAGCGTTGTATGGCCTGAAGCAGTCGCCTAGAGCTTGGTTTGAGAGACTTAGGCTTGTTATGAGGTCTACAGGGTACTGGCAAGGAAATGGAGACTATTCATAAAACAGAGAAATGGTCTGGTCAGTCTTCTTCTTGTCTACGTTGATGATATGATTGTCACTAGTAGTGATGAAGAAGAAAACAGGAAAATGAAGGAGAGATTAGCTAAAGAGTTTGACCTCAAGGATCTGGGTAAGCTGAGGTATTTTCTGGGGATAGAGATTGCTCGATCAGAGACAGGGCTGATTATGAGTCAAAGTAAGTACACTCTTGACTTACTAAAGGAAACTGGTAAACTTGGTTGTAGGCCCTATCTTACTCCTATGGAGTCGGGGACTAAGATAAGTATTAAGACGGACACTGTTTTGAATGAGGAAGGAAAATGGCGATATCAGAGACTTGTTGGTAAGCTTATCTACCTTACCCTTACTCGCCCTGATATCACGTATGCTGTGAATGTGCTTAGTCAGTTTATGCATGCTCCTACTGATTGCCACTGGAAGAGTGCAGAAAGGGTGTTGGGATACCTAAAGAATAACCCAGGAAAAGGGCTGCTGTATACCCGACAAGATGAACTTACAATTGAAGGCTACTCAGATGCAGATTGGGCAGGTTGCACAAACACAAGGAGGTCCACTACAGGGTATTGTATCTTTTTTGGAGGTAACCTGGTTGTTTGGAGGAGTAAGAGGCAAGAAGTGTGCTCGAGGTCTAGCGCTGAGGCTGAGTACAGGGCTGTCGCAATGGGGGTTACAGAGATGCTGTGGTTGAAGATTCTTCTGACTGATATTGGTATTGAACTGGGAGATACAATGAAGATGTACTGTGACAACAAGTCAGCGATTAATCTGGCCAATAATCCGGTTCTTCACGACAGGACCAAACATGTGGAGATCGTCCGTCATTTTATCCGGGAATGCATTGACTCAAAGGAGCTAATTCTGCCATACATGAAATCTGAAGATCAAGTGGCTGACGTCTTAACTAAAGGGCTTTGTACTTCTTCATTCGAAAAGAATGTTAGCAAGCTTGGCATGTTTGACATGTATGCCAAGCTTGAGGGGGAGTGTTAGAATATGTTGGTTCGGAACTGGGTCCATATCTGGACCAGGTTATGTGGGGCGCGGGTACCGAGTCTGGCTCGGTACCCTAGGTGGCATCTCCCTTCTCTCCTTCTTTATATTGTCATTTATGGTGTACTTGTTGATTAAGTGAAATAAATTTTCTCTCTCCTAGGGTTGCGGTTGTGCACCTAGGTAGAGCTTTCGTGGTTTTTTCTTCGTTCGAGGTTTTTCCACGTACATCGTGCGTTCTTCTTCTCTTCTTCCTCTTCGTGGTTTGTGTTTCTACAACAACTAATGATATGTGCATTTGGTGAAAGAGGCACTGACACTAATGTGTGGGCATCTCTTCCATCATAACCTGTCTCTACTGATGGTCCAATAAAGCTTGAGAGTGTTTCAACGAAATAGAAGTGACCTATAATGTAGAAATAATTCTTTTGTATGATTCTCCGGTCTAGCATCTGACAAACTTGCAGATAGGGTACAGGGTACTTTGCCATTGTCCTTTCCATTATGCATTGTGCCTGTCATCATCAACCTCAGGAGCCTCACTATGTACTTGATCTTCTGAATGCACATCATGAACATTAGTGTTACTGTAATAACTCATCTCTAGAGAAGAGGAATTGATAAGAGGGTGATTCCTTTGGTGGTTTTTGAGTGTATAGTGGAGGATCATGAAAAGGAGGAAGCTTAGAGGGATTATGCTCATTTATGATAGAGGGAGTGGACCTATGTCACATAGATATGGGTATGGGGAAGTGGGTATGGGTACGACGTTTTTGCCAGTCTTGGTGCGGTGGTACGGCGATAGTTATATATTTTTAATTAATCATATACATGAAATCAACAAAAAAAGGTAACATAAATATAAGAAACAAATGCCATTTTTGCCGTAAATATGTTGTATGAAGGTAAGGAAGAAGGCGGAAGAGGCGTCAGGCCATTTAAAGTGGTTTGGATCGGTTCTGACTCAGAACTGATCCGAACCATACCACCGCCGCAGCTGTACGGGTACGTGCAATGGAGTGGACTCGTTTCGCATTATGGCGGGGAGGGTCTCCAAAGAAAACACACGGATAGGAAGGGGCATACTTTGTCTCTTGTCCACAAGAAGCAATGAAGTAGATATAGAATAGTATAGAATTGACCCAAATGCCTTGCCTAGGTGTGGACTAAGCGTGAATCCACACCTATCGCCTAAGCCCACCACTTAGGCAACGGAATACGTGTTGGCTCCTAGGCGCCAACACCCCTAGACCATGGGAAAGTGAAAAGTCACCTTCCCTTTCAATTAGAGTTTCTTAATTCAGTATACATTGTTATGTACTTTATTTTGTATTGATCACATATTTTTATGTATTGTTATATTGATTATGTTGTTATATGCATATACTGGTAGTCACTCATCCGTTATATAGTATTGTGATACCTCATACCTTCTTATATGTATACACTAGTATGGTTATGTTACGTACTTATATCATATAGTTATATGTATTGTTAATTTGTTATACTTGTTATAAACTTATATGTATATATTATTATGTGAAATTGAATTGTAATAAAGTTTGTTATTCCTGTTGTATGTATTGTAATATGTGCTATATGTATATACTGTTATGTTCAGTCTGTTGTACCTGTTATATGGTATTTCATCAACCTATTTTATGTATATGTTGTTAGCCTGTTATATAATATGTAGTATTGTGATACCAGTTATATGTATGTATACGTTAATATGGTTATGTACTTATATGTATTGTTACTGCTGTGTACTTATATGTACACTATTATCTACTGTTAGTCTTTACTTTTTTTATTATAGTATGCCTTTCTTTAAATACAGATGGATTAGAGCATTCTTGTGGATTTACATTCCTTCTTCTAGAGATTAGATTTAGTTTTTTTTTTTTTTTATTCTTGCATTAGATTACATTTAATCAATAATGTTAAACTTCTTCTATTGATTTTGCATATTCAATGAAGTCAACATTTAATTTTTTATTGTTTAAGTTGATTATGCTTGTTATATTACTACTCTCCACATTTCAAATGTTAGTAATAGTTAATCAAAATAACTTGACATATTAACATAACTAAAAAATTAAGAAAAAAATTGGTACCTTTTTTTGCGTTAGCCTGCCGACGCGCTATGTGCTCCCTGAGCACCCTGACAACATAAGATGGGATTATAACTGAGATACCCATTTTGATTTTTTGGGGTCTTCAAGGAAAACACATTTTTGTGGACTACATCACAGTTAGGTTCAAGTTTATGAACAGAGCACACGCATCCAAAGACTTTAGAATGGATAGGAAACAATGGAGGATTGGAAAGGGAATATGAAGAGGAATTTTCTCTTCCATGGAAGAATTGGACTACTCATTATTGTATTAAGATATGGGCAAAATTAAGTAAATGTTTATGTTTTCATTCAGCTACACTATTTTGGTAGAATGTTTCCACAAGAAGTTTGGGTTCGAATACCATAGTCATGATATAATTGTAATAATTGACTGGTTTTGAATTCAAGAGCATCATCAGTGTGAACTACTTTGGTAGAATAACTAAACTAATTCCTTATTTCAATAAAATTTTTTAAAGTACTTGAGCTTCAGCTCTTTCTTTTATTAGGAATGTCCATGATGACCTTGAAAAGTTCAATGTCAAGATAATGCTGACACTTGGATTGATTATCAACACAACTTGGTCCCCATATATCGTCATGAAGGAGGTCAAAAACTTGACTATTGGACTGACTCTTGCTAGAAGGAAAGAACTTCCATGGTGATTACTAACTACCCAAGTGACAAGCTTCACATTGCATGGACATGGACTGGTGAAGTTTTGACAGGACAAATGACCCAAATGAAGATGCCAATGCAAAGAAGTGGAGGGAGGCTCTCAAACAGAACTGGCAAACCCCATTAGTAGCTCCTAATAGTAGATACTACTTTTTTCATGACCTCCACCAATTCTCATCTCGGTCAATAAGTCACGAGAAACACACCATGCTTGATCAAATTTCACTTTGCAATATCCTTTGCAAGATGACAAATAAATAACAAGTTCATAGGAAAGTATGGAACATGTAGAACCTCATTGAGTTTTAGGGAGGAGAGACAAAAACATCTCCCCGACCTACAACTGGAGAAAAGCTGCCATCAGCTTACACAACATTATGAAACTTTTGAGGTAGGTAACTGACTCGGGGCGATGAAATGATTGGTAGACCCAGATAAAGATCCTGCTGCTGTAGAAGTGGCAACTTGAGCCACCATTTTGTGGGAAGTGGAACGATCATGTTTGTCCCAACATCTATCCTCTAAATATCCAGATTTTCTGAAACATGTGTATTGAAGGTTACACCTACCTCCCCTACTTGTTCTAAGTCTTCTGTCCTTGACACTATTGTGAGGTTCCTTGCATGTCATGAGGAACCAATGTAGGCAGCCACAAATATTGCAACATTTTCGAAAATATCACGATATTAACGAAAAAACAAAGAAAACACAAAAAAATGAAAGTATCGCGATATATTGAAAAAATGTTAAAAATGAATTTATCACGATTTTTTCATTTTTTCATTTATTTTTTATTTCATTTTCTGTTTTTATTTTTTTCAACCTTTGTTTCATTGTTTTATTTCTTCTTGTTTTAGGTATTTAACTTGACCTCCTAAATGCAATAGAATACTTATTAGTTTTTCATTTCTTGTATTTTTACTTAACATTTTTTATTATTTATTTTTTTAAAAAACTCCAAGATTTTCCCAAAAAAGAAAAAGAGAAACAACTTTGCTGATAAATACCTAAGAAATGCTTTGTCGATAAAATCCCGAGAACGATATTTGTGGCTATGCTCAGAACATGGTAACACGACAGCCATACAAATAACCAATGACCACACAACCTTATATTTTAAATAGAAAATTTCACAAAGTGCTGATCAAGAAATCACAATCCACCCACACAAAATTCAGATAATCACCAGGCAGAAACATCACCAACAGAATTTAACCTTTTTTTATTGACCTGACCAGCGATAACATCGACAGATTTTATTATATTTTGTTTCGAACCTGACCCTCAATCAGATCAGGGCCTGATGCTCTATCAACATCACCGATACTTCTTATCTTTCTCCATTCAACATCCCAAAAAACAGACTACATTTAAGCCGGACATGAGATAAGGTCTGCTGCCCTATATTTCAAGCAGATGCTAGATCTCAAGTCACCAGGCCTCCTAGGGAATTCGATGACTTTAGCAAATGTGCATGGAGGAGATGTAGATGCAGTGTTATAGAGAAAGTCTTTACGCCCAAGAGATCAGTTCATGTTCAAAGATGGCATCAATCAGTCCTAAGCTAGGTCTACGGGTATGGGAAGTGGGGTACAGGTACGGTGTGTGTCTATATATATATATATATATATATATATATATATATATCCACATATATAGACAACATGCCATTAAGACTGTGTTTAGTAGTTTCACTCATAATTCTACATATAATGACATCGAACATAAATAAATTAACAAAATTATGGTTCAAACGTAAAAAAAGAAAATGAAAAAAAAGTGTGTCGAAATTGATCCAAACCTACCACCAACATACCGTCGTACCAGTATTGACGTACTGCCGTACTGGTGCTGGTATGTTGGCATAACCCACATACCTATGTGATTTAGGTCCTAAGTTTGGTGCTGCTCTGATTTCATGTTGCTATAAATTGGAGGAAAGCAGGAAGAATTGTTTTCATTAGCCGTAATCTCTGTTTAAATAGAGATTGGTTAAAAATTACAAAGCAGTCCTCCTTATTACCACATATTGTAAAAAAAATTAAAAACCTTTGATAAATTGCAATTAACAACCACAAACTAATAAATATTTACCCTCAACATTTTCCTGCAAGCATATGGCCAAGAAAAATGAGAAAGAACTATAGTTGGATTTCCTTTTTCCAGCCTTGTCAATGGTTGGCAGAAAATGGCTGGAGACAGATTATACCAATGTGACTATTTCCCTCAAACACCTGGATGGAAATGGATGGATAACAAGGAGAAGTCCCAACCACCGGTGTCCATGGTTGGGAAGTGGATGGGAGGGTGGGGGCCATGATACACCTCCTCAAAGAAAGCATGGTTTTGAAAAACCTGGTTTTTGTCGGCCAAATAGTCAGAAAACCAGGTTTTCTCATAACAGCTTGGTTTGACATCAGACACTACATGTTGTCCAAATGCATCATGAATTTTTTCATTACATGACTAATTTTCTCTCAGTGAACTATATGGTTCCTTTGTTTTCTGCAAGTTATCAGTAGCTTTTTCCTGAATTGGTTAATGTACCGATTGAAGAAGAGAAGTTTACGAAACCTTTTCTTCTTTGCAGAATTTTGATGCTGTTTGTGGCTAGTTTTTTGTTTAATTCCTTCAGTAATATTGGTTGTAAGCAGTCTTTTTTTCTTATGTAAATTTGAACAGATTCACGAGAAGCGTTGTCTGATACTAGTTTAAATTTCACAGTTTGCAGGGAGTCTCAATAATTAAATGCTTGTTTGGGTTGTCATATGATTTAGAAAATGCTGGTACTCATGATGAGGAGAAACTGAAGGAGATCCACAGGATATTAGCGCTTATAGATTCGAGGATGATTAAGAATGAGTTCTTAAGCCCTGCCAATACTAAGATATATTTGGATCAGGTAGCCTGTCTTGTTAGTTTTTTTTTCCCGAATTTGGTTACTTCCTTTATCCTCTACAAATGCTTGTTATGCAGTGGGATGGTCATTCTAGAACTACTTAATCAGTTAATTTGGTCATGCACTAGAATATTCTAGCATTATGTTTAGAAACTACTGTTTTGTGTGTGCGGTCGAGATCATATAAAGTTAAACCAGATGACCTTGTAAAAGTTTCCAAAGACAAGCTTTTTCGGTACATTCTTTGGCTCTGAAGGGCATTATGAATGATAATGTTGTATTCCCTCTTTATTGTTAATTTGTTTCAAGGAAATCAATGTGCTTTAGCACAAATCATCTATTCCTATGTTTAGAAATGGTGTTTTGCACAAGTCTTCCCTTAACACTATTGTCTTACGCACTCCTTTCAGGTTTGATAGGTTGACGAGTCTTCTACTTGCTAGATTGACCAGGTCTAGGTGGACTACACCTATTACTTGGTCCAAATTACTTATGTCATTTAGCAAAACCAGGAGAACTGATATCTCAATGAAGTGGTAGATCCCCAAAAAAAAAAAAAAAAAGGAACAGTGATTTTCTCCATAAAACTTAATAAAGACCTACATGTTAAAGCTATATTCTTTGTTTCAGTGTTTGTTGGATGAGCATTCACGATGATGAATCATGGAAAAAGATTGTCTCCCATATCCACCGGGTTGCAAACAACTACCTTTATTGCCTTCTTCAGAATTCGTCCATGTACAATTTAGGTCAACATTTTGTTTGTTCTTGTTAAACTGTCTTTATGATACTCTTGTTCCTTACCATTTTTTTCTGAAAATGAGAAAGCTTCAATTGCAACTAATTGCTCCATGAGTTTGCTGTATGTTAATATCTCTCAAATTGGTAATCTGCTAAAACATGTAGGAGTGCAACCCATCTACATTCTTAAGTTTGACTCACAAACTGTCAGCTATTCACAATCTTCAGTATAAACTTTGTTATTTCAAGTCATCCTAAGATAGTGAGTTCGTACTTCATACTCTACATCACATGGTTATATGTATGGGTCTGGGTATGGAGCATATATATATATATATATAGGATTACTGGATTCCTCCGGCCTCTCACATCATACGTCTTGATGCATGCATCGGAGCATGCATGTGAAAGGAGGCTGCCAATGAAAAGCATCGGGCATGTGTGTGAAAAAAATTCTGAACAAAAAGTTTAGCTATTTCCACCTAGCAGAGCGCCTCGGAATGATTGCCTGGGTATGTTTTTCACCCTAGAAAAGTCCACTTGGGGTAGGCATGCTAGTGGAATCTAATGTTGTGTTTTGGTTTCAAAGGCGGATGCTTCTATTAGAGATCTATAGCCTGTGTTAGACTATGTCACATGGGTGCTCCTAAAGAGGTGCTGCACCACCGTCGACACGAGTCAGGTGCTGGGTGTGCCTTTGACACGGCATGTTTGCTGTAGACAGCCGAATAAAACTGACCATTTAAGATATACATCTGACTAAACTATCACTAGAACAAATGTTTCCAATGCAAAATGCTGGGAGAGAGGGCTCCCATAACAATTACGAAAACAAAAAGAAAAGATACTCAGCATATCAAGCAATAGGGGGAAAACAAACCCCAAGTGCTGGAAAAGCATCCCATTCTACTGCTGAGTCAAACATTATAACTAACTCCAGACGACCAAGGGTCTCCTTAGCTATATTACAATTAAGAAACATGAAGACCATTCCATATCTACCACAAAACAGCAGCCCATCCTATCCGTACATGGTTCCTTCATAACCTTTTTGTACTCGAGAGCACCATTTTTTAGGTCCCAAAACAATTCTAACCTGGTCCTGTACATGTCTGATAAAAAACAAAAGCTCCTAGGCTACCTCTTTAGCCTGTAATCCCCTACACCAAGGTTTAACAGAGGCACCTGCTTTTAAAAAGGAACCATTTTTTGCTTTCAAGGAAAAGACTATCCTTTGTAAGTGGTCATCCCTAGAACATATGCTTATAATGACTAAAATGTAAATATAGATAAATAAGGATATTAAACTGTTAATTAACTATATTGTTGAAGTATGTTAGACGGGTCGGGGGACCGGGTACGGATCCATACCCGATCCATCTTGTAGCCCTTGTTGGGCATTACTTAAGTTGTGTAACCCTAATCCTTATGAGTGAATAAGAATCTTAAGAGAGAGAGAGTCTGGCGGCTAGTGGGCACCAGCTCCTCCTCATCCGTAGTTTTTTCCCTCTTGTTGAGGGTTTTTCCACGTTACATCGTGCCTCTCGTATTTTCTTTCTCTGTGTTCGTGTTTCTACATATATAATAGATTTTATATGGATATATAAGCAGACAAATATATAGATGTATATATTATTGTCATAAGTTTTATTTTCGGGTATAATATTGCAAAGTTGAAAATCTTGGGAAAATTTTGGCAAGCTTTAAGAAAGTTAAAAAAACTAAAAGTAAAATGTGAAAATAGAAATTTGGTAAAAAAGAAAAAAGAAAAATACGCAAAATAATTTGTGTTTTTTCATGCTTTTTCATTTAGGCATTTTTTTTAAACATGTTTTTCCCATCTTTTTTTGCATTTTTTCGAATAAGACTCGTTCTGTGACAATCTATGTCACATGGGTGCAGGGTGCTTCCAAAAAAAATTGGGTGCAAGTGCTGGTGCGTGCGCTGCGAGAGCATATATATATATATATATATATATATATATATATATATATATATATATATATATATATATATATATATATATATATATATATATATAAAGACTTGTTCTGTGACAATCTATGTCACATGGGTATGGGGTGCGGTTGCTGATGTGACAAGTTCCAAAAAAAAATTGGGTGTGGGTGCGACGAGCGCATATATATATATATATATATATATATATATATATATATATATATATATATATATACACATATATGTTATATGTTATATAAGTAATTTTAGTTGTCTATATTTTTGAACTTTTTCTTATCAAGGTTACCTTAATCTCATACAAAATTCAAAGTTTTATTAAATAAAATAGAGGAGGAGAGAGGGAAGAGGGAAAGATAGAAGGAAAAAAAAATGAAAAACAAGAGAATAGAAAAACAGGTGCGGTCAACAACACCCGATTCGGTTTGACCGAGTCAGGCTGCACCCCCACCAACACGGTTGTGGCACCATATTTGGCGCACCCATGTGACTTAGGTGACAACGGTATATATCTGTTAGATGCATATCCTGTTTCTGGACCTGCAGCATCCTTTTCGATTGGGGAGTAATATTCAGTTCCAGTTGTTAAACCCATCGATCCCGTTGGTCTTAGAAGGAAGGGTAGCATGCAGGCCTTCCTCCCACAGCTCATATATATATATATATATATATATATATATAATACACACACAGATACAACAATAAGGAACAAAAATAGATAAATACAAGTCATAATGTAGATAAGCTAGACATAGAAATGAGTTTTAAATACTAATTTCAGGTTACGCCATGAGATGATGCCCAAGTTACAGCAAGGAAATAACTGAGTAAGAGGGAGTGAGAGGGTCGCAAAGAGAAAAAACCAAAGACAGGGAGAAGGAGAAAAAAGGGGGAGGGGCCATGTAACTAAATGGAGAGAAGGATGGTAGATACGAGATGTTTAAGGAAGTATCTAAGGAATTTGCCAACATCTATTTGCAAGTTTGAAAAAAAATATCTTTGTAATATAAATAAATAGTGAGGCGGTAAGGAAATCTTATACTAGACCTTTTCCTGCCTGCGTATGTGTATGCATTTGAAAAAAAATCTAAAAACTGAACAGTTTTGAACATGGTCAAAACTGTCCAAGTTTAAAAAATGACAGGCTCGGTCTTGGGTGCATTAGCCATTAACTGTGCCTAACACAGTTAATGCCATGTCCCAGCTGTTACTAGGACCACACCCATGTCTTGCGCATCCTTGTCCGAGCATGTCGACAGAAGTACATTGTGCAAGCACAAGGGTCCTTGTGTCATAGAAGCATACGAGCAGTAATGTGGTTTTTGGTTAAAGGCCTTGGGGATGGACAAGGATTCCATTTTATATACTATGCAAGTTCCAAAAAGACAATAATAATGGGTAAAATTCTTGTGTTTCGCTTTGTCTAAGATGCAAATACTCTTTGGCAATTATCTATTCTGGGAATTTGTGCAGTAATTTTTTTTTCATTACAAAAGTATGTTAATTTGATTGCTAATGAAACATATAAAAAATGGTAGAAAAGAAAGTAACTATGGATGCTAGTACATGATTGGGTTCACATGGTTTTCTACCTGCAGGTAAAGAGTAATGTCACATCCATGTTATTGGTGCTGGAAACTGTTGGCTTGCCTCAGATTCAAGACCTTTTAAGAAAAGGTACCTCTTTTTCTTTAAGAACTTGCTGATTCTTTGTTCCAATATCATGTATGTAATAACCTAATTTTTTCTTAATTTTAAAATGATAATGCAGATTTGGTTTCTGACGATATCAAGCTGTCATTGTGGGGTACTGAAGAAGGTGACACCAACTATCTTCTTGGAGGACTTGAAGACAAATTCATGTGGGAATGCCCAGATTCTTCACCAGACAGATCATCATACCCACTTCCTCAGAAAAGGAAGATAACATCACTCGAAGGGTCAAATAGGCGTCCACGAGGAGATAATGCAGCTGAAAGTGCTGCTTCTAGTACCTTTAGGCTGGGGACAGGCACATCATCCTCTTCTGGTATTAGTAGGAGGGATACTTTCCGTCAGCGAAAGCCAAATACCAGCAGGCCTCCTTCCATGCACGTAGATGATTATGTTGCCCGTGAAAGAAGTATGGATGGTCTCAGTGGTTCCTTGAACAATGTCAATCCTCTGCAGCGTGCGGGATCCACTAGTGGGCGGCCTCCATCGATTCATGTTGATGAATTTATGGCTAGACAAAGAGAGCGTCAGAATCCAGCTCCACCTGCTGTTGCAGAGGTAGCACAAGTCAGGAGTCCGCTCAATGACAATGTCAGAGATTCTGAGAAAACAAACCTACCACAGAGGTTGAAACCTGATCTGGATGATGATCATGAGATCAACATTGTTTTTGATGAGGAATTAGAATCTGATGATGTTCTCAGCTTTCCTCAGCAAGATGACAGTCTACAAATTGCTGTCATTATCAAGAGGAGTTCTCCTGATTCATTTATTAGTGAGATTGAACCTGGAGCAAATGAAAGGAACCAGTTTTCTCACATGGGTAAAAGTGATGGAAGTGAAAACACTGACATTTCTTTGAGAAGATTATTCCCTCGGCCTGAAGCATCAAAAGTTCAAGATACAAATGTTTCTTCTGATAGAAGACAAGTTAAGAAGCTTACAAACCCTTTCATGGTTTCAGGTGGATATGCATCACAGATGTCAACCAACTTGGCTGTTCCTCCTGTTATATTTTATGATAAGGGTGTGTCTTCTGGGCATTCTCTTGGAGAGCCAAGGCTGGGTACTTCTGTTAGTGCAAGGGACAGTCCACACCCATCTGGCATTCCTAATGCTGCAGTTTCTCAGGGATTTTATGAACAGAGGACTTCTATCAATCAGCCACCCTTACCCCCAGTTCCGCCACCTCCAACAGTTTCAACTGTTTTAATACCGGCACATGTTGAGCCACTTGGAAACCATGCACCACCTTTTCATCCCACTATACAAGATGTCCGCCCACCACTTCCTGCTGGCCTTCCATTCGCAACATTTGAAGCCAGTAGCTCTAGTTCCAAGGTGATTGCTACTTCAAGAGAGGATAAACCAAGTCATAATCCTGGTGGACCTCTTCTGTTGGCTCCATCTAGCTCTCCCATAGTACAGGACTCCCAAAGTAAGCCTTTCCAGTCACCTGTTCATCATGATCATCAATCTGCAGTTGCTAACGTTCCCATGCCATCATCTGCAGTTCCTCATTCACTGCTAGATCCAAAGAACGTGTGGGCCAGTGTTCCTTCTAGCAGCAGACCACATGATGATATTGGTACTTCATCCAGTGGACCTGGGAGACCTTTGCCTCCTCTACCGCCAACCCCTCATCCATTTTCAACCTCTATTGCACAAGCTTCTACAAAATCTGCTTCTCAACCATCAGTCTACAGTCAAATTAGTGCTGGAGCTCCACCTTCTGCTCCCACTCCCTTAACTGATGCACGAGTACCATCTGGAACCAGTCAGTCTAGTACTTTGCCTTCTCATTCAACATCACAATTTATCCCACCGTTGCCTCCTGGTCGGCCCACATCCATTCAAGTAAGTCAATTTAGTGGTATATCTTTGCAACAAGGACAACATCTACCAAGTCATTCTTTTCCACTTCAAATTCCTCAAATCCAATCAGTGCCACCTCGTCCACCTCTGCAACCACCTCAGCCACCACAACCTCCACGTCCTATTCACCATCCTCATCTCCTCAGGCCAATGATTCAGGTCTCTCAGCAGCCATTAGAAGGAATATCACTTCAGCAATCTCCATCCACTATCCAAATCCCAATACAATCATTGCCTGTGCAGCAGCAGCTCCAAATGTCTCAGGTCCATGTTTATTCTCAAAACACCCAGCAGGAGCTTCATTTACAATCCCAGCAGCAGGTTGAACATGTCCACATACAACATCCACTTTCTCAAGTAGATAACATGCCGCAGCTTCAGCAGGATGCTGGAATATCATTGCAACAATATTTCTCCTCTCCCGAAGCAATTCAGGTATTCATGAGATCTCTGCTGAATTTTGAATGATCTGTTACTTATCCATGTGAACAGATTTATATCGTGCTGAGCACTTTTTTTACCTTTCCCACTTTCCAGTCATTGTTGAGAGACCAAGAGAAGCTCTGTCAACTTCTGGAAAAACACCCAAAATTAATGCAGATGCTTCAGGTACTTTATTTTTCTTGAGCGTTTACATGCTCTTCAGTTTCTGTCAAATCAACATCTTATATTTCAATTCCAGTTCTCAATAAGTCAGACAGGCTTTGACAAAAAGCTTCTAAGGCTGTCAATGGATCGGTGTAGTACTGGATGACCCACTTGACTGAAAACAAGTAATAGGTTATGCATATGAAGTTTCTGACCCTCAGATTAGTAAGGCGCACCTAAAACCCAATCCAGGCCTCAAGATTTGGCTTATAGCATTGCTATGACATTTGGCTCAATCCAGTTAATCTGTGTATCATATGTATTGTAGTATGAGTGCATATCAAATGGCTCTTGAATACATAGTTTAGGTTTGGGATCCATTTCATTGGTCTGACATAATCCATGGGATGGATATCCAGAGCCGTTATTTGTCACTCGAATGAATTCACAAAATCTGACCTGTTTATGACCCTAATCATAACAGCTTTATCAAAGGTTTGAGTATGTAAATATGCATTCCCTTGCATCTTTTCTTTTTACTGGTGATAAACTTGTGCTTCTTGATCATGAACTAAATTTCTTATCAAGTGAGTTGGGTGGTTCTTGTGAACATATTCATCTTTCAACAGTTCTTAGTAGTTTTCCATTAGTTACACTACCATGAGATTGAAATTTCTTTTTACTTGGTTAGTGATTCCTTGTCTCATGATCCTTAGATTTTTGTGGGATTCATACGCTGATAAATTGTGTAGTAAAAATGTGAGAGTCAAATATCCATGTTGTTATTAAATTAGTGTTATCATATGCCGATTTCTCTTGGTTGTACTAGTCATATTTAACTTTGTTTTAGTTCCAGGCTGATGGTGGGGAAATGCAAATTTCAATAATTCTGCTCCCAATGTATGGCTTTGTTCTGGACAAGTTGTCCAAAACTTGATGGGAAGCTTCCATTTTGTGAAAAAAAATTTCATTCCTTGCTTGATGACTAGGAAAAATGATGGTTTAACTCAAACATTCTAGCAGATTATGTGTTTACAGAGGATCATGCTGTATGAAGAAATAATTTCTTGGTCATCCTCTGTTTTAGAAAGTGAAATGATTAGAAAGTCTGTCAAATTCATCCATAATCTTTTGTTAACAAGTATGATCTTAAACATTAGAATGTACATGATGAAGGGAACACTTTCTGTTGTCTTGTTAAACCGTCTTTAGGAACTAAAATCCTGGTGGCAGGATTTAACCCTAAAACTAAAATCCTGATGGAATGATCTGTCACCATTTTATGAGATGTTTTTAGATTCATTTTTTGTGTTTGAGTTGTCCTTGTTGATAATCATAGTACTGCATTAATTTACTTTGTTTTGGTTCAGTTGGACGTCAACATGTGCTTTTATGAACTATGAATAATTGCTTATCTGTATTAGATGTTCTTACATATTTCAATGGTTGACTAGGAACGGTTGAGCCAATTGTAAAGTCGCTGTGTATGGATAAGTACCATCATTGTAGGTTCTCAAAAATTTATCAGGTTTGCTGCTGCTGCTTCCATGGTCATTCTTTCCCCCTCTTCTCTTCTCAGACTTTGATTTTCTTATGAGCTATTTTTGTTCAGCAGATATTATTTGTCTGGGCTATTAATAGAGCGTCAGGAAAATCAAGCATGTGTTCCGTAAGTTGTGTGTCTCCTTGCCTGTTTTTCTACAGAGCCCAGCATCTTTACGTTTGTTCCCCAGGGGCCCTTGACTGAAGGATGCTGTAACTGGTGTCTCGTGCTTGGAGATGAGACTGTTGAGGATTAAATTTCTCATACTTAGCAAGAAGGCAAGGCGCACAATGGCTTGAAGTGTTGCTTGTGTTCATTTTATGTAATGTCAGTCAATTGTTGTTTCTTTTTTTTTTTTTTTCCCTCGTTCTTCATTGGCTCGCGCATGAATGAATTGCACGGCCATCAGAAATGCAGAATAGTATAATTTGCACGTTACATCTCTCTCTCTCTCTGTGTCTCTCTCTATGTATGTATGTATGTATGTATGTGGATCAGGGCTCTTTCGTGATGGTGTCCCTCCACCGTAACTTGTTGTAGCGTCTTCTTATAAAGAAAAAGGAAAGAAACACAGAAGTTGCAGTTCTAGTAATGCTTTTGCTTGTTCTACGGTACCAAGTGTTTATGTTGACTTCACCATTCGAGAAAAGTGTTCAATGAATTGAGTGTTTCATTAGGGCTGGGCTTGGGCTGGCCCAAGGCTTGGCAAGCTTGGCTTTGGGCAGGCCCAAGGCCTTTGCCGGCAGCTCAAGTCTGGGCTGCTTAATAATCGGATTGAGCCGAACCATCAACTTTATGCGTGTTGGGCATTTGTTAGATGTTTATTCTTATTTGAAATCCTTAACATTTCATTTTTATCAATATCTCAACAACTCTTGGCGCTGCGTCAAGATTTTCTAAGAGAGCCATTGGCGACACAGGAAGAGTTTTTAAGGAGTTCATTGGTTGTTGATGTCATGTTGAAGAAAACTTTTGGGTATTCACTTAGTCTTGTTAGGTCTAGGCGCTTTTTCCCTAGTGTTCAAGGCTCTTTATTGGGGGTGTATATGATACCTGGGCCCCTGGCGGTGGAGATGTAAGAAGAATTACAAACTTGATTCATATATATATATATATATATATATATATATATATATATATATATATATATATATATATATATATATATATATATATATATATATATATATATATATAGTGATTACTATAAACTAGACCAATAGCACAAGAACAAAACTATACCCTTTAAGTATGGTATGTAATTTTTTTTTATCAAAATCTAACCTGATCTTAAGGATATATTATGCAAAATATATATTAAGTTGATTATTCTTTAATAGTGTTTTTATAATAAGTAAAAATGAATGACTCTCATAGAATCAATATTTTGATAATAAAAAAATAAACATTTTTCATAACCTATTCAAAACATGTTTCATATCAAAATAGTTTTCATAAATATATTAGAACGGCTATATTTTATTTAAAATAATTTTTTAACAAATAGTTAAAGGGTCGGGCTTTTATTATTGACCTAAGTGTTTGGTTTATATATATATATATATAGGAGAGAGAGAGAGAGATTGGTAGGAACAAGGACGTTAGGTCAGGGACAAAAATCAGACATTCTGCCTTGCCACCTATCCGTCCAAAATGTAACTTCCTCTCGACTTAATAAGTTAATAACCCCATATGCTCTTCTTTTCTAAATATTTCTTTCTCACGATGCACGCTCAGGGGGTTTGGCTGGTTAAGGCTCAGGTTGTTAGGAGGCACAGGCTAGCTTGATTGACATCTTGAAGATTGCGAACACCTGTTCTACCTTCCTTCAGATTTGTTTCCAGCTGATGGAATGCACGCCTTTCTTCTCCTCCTAACCCCTCCACAAGAACTCGGCACACATTTTACCAATTTTCTACCAAATGTCAGGTGGAATCCATAGTGTTAGGCTTCAGTATGATCGGAGAGCTGCTAACACATGTTTAATCAAACATAACCCCCCCCCCCCCCCCCCCTGCCTAGGAAAGGAGCTTCCTTTTCCAGCCCGATAAGCAATTGCTAACTTAAGAACAATAGGAGCACATTGATGTGCGCTGAGATCATCAACGTGGAGAGGCAAGCCTAGATATGTGGTGGGGAGTGCGCGCCTCTTTCCCAATCGACTTCCCTTTGAATGGCATCAATTGTAGCATCATTAAGATTGAAACAAAAGATGGAACTCTTTTCCTCATCGATTCTCATTCCAGCTCATGCTTCGAATTCTCTCAAACACACTTTGAAGTTTTTGCAGTTATTCCTCTTAGCTTCCAGAAAGAAAATTATGTCATCTGTAGGAAATGTGGAAAAAGGAATAATAGTGGTGCTTATCAATTTGGCAATCTTAATGCACCGACTTGCATATGTGCTTCAACGCTTCTAGTGAGAATCTCAACAGTGATGAGGAAAAGATATGGGGAGAACAGATCTCCCTGTCGGCGACCTCGAGTGGGTTCGAATCAAGCTCCTTCACAACCATTGATCAAAAGAACAGATGAGATCGATGTAACAACATTCGTATTCCGATCGACCCATTCTTGACAAAAGCCCAAGTGGGTCAGCGCCTTCTCAAGGAAATTCCATTCAACTCTGTCATTGGCTTTGCTTAAAGTAATTTTAACGCAAGCCGCCTTCACTTTTCCTGCGCCCTATGCTGGAAATGATTTCTTGACTAACTATCCTGAACACACCGCCCCTAGATGAAGGCATTTGTTTAGGGAAAATGATGCGATTGAGAATGGGCTTAAGGCGCTTCACCATTATCCTTGTGATGAACTTGAGGATACTGTTGCACAACGAAATGTGCCTAAATTTGCTTATCTGGCTTTCACCTGGCTCTTTGGGAATTAAGATTATGTGAGTCTCGTTGTTTATGGCGTGCGCTAACCGCAACAGTCCTAAAGAAGTCACACATGGCTGCTTGCACATCATGCTGCACTATGTGCAAATGATCCTGGAAGAATCTACCATTGAAGCCATCGGGACCTGCTACTGCCTCTTTGTCAGCCTGCAGAATGCCCATTTGATTGCTTCCATCCTAACCGAAGCTGTGAGATTTGCATTCTGCATCGTCCATGCAGTTGGTCCATCACCTAACAAGCTGGGTAGGCCGCCTGCTTCATGCTCTGAAGAAAGGGATTCAATAAAGTGATTGCTGCAGGCTCTAAAAATTTCTTCCAGTCACCCGCCTGTCTTCTACCTTAACTGCATTAATCCGCTTCCTTCTTTGGAAGCCTTTGACAGCCGAAAAAAAGAATTTTGTATTGAGGTCGCCATCCATTTAATACGTGACCTTTTGCCGCCACAGTCCGCTTCAAGACAGAGCAGCGGAGTAAGATAGTTTTTCAAGCGCTTTTCTTCCTCTGATCTGCATCCTGTCTCTACCTCTCCTTGGTGGATACTACGAATTTGATCGAGCACCTTCGAAAATTGGGAGCTCAAATTATTTATGCCGCCTGCATTCCAGTCCTTCAGCCCTTTCCTAATCAACTTAAGCATAGCACATCTCCTAGGTTGTATCCTCCAACCATCTGAGATGATCTACTTGCAATTTGGAAGCTCATTCCAGTATCGGAAAAATCTGCAAACTGCACGGCCGACAGTAGAAGAATGGTTGCCTGCAACCTGTCGGAACTGAATGTTCTGAAAAAGACGGAAATTGTTCCCCTGTGTCTGAGAGTCTGTACAGTCCTTTGCTTTGTTTTGCATTGTACTTTCTTTGCTTATGTTGAATCATTTGCTTATGCTTGTTTACTTGTAAGGAAGTACCCCCACACCGGTCTAAGTGTCACATATTCGGTCTAAGTGTCATATATTGAGATTCTTAGTTTTGGATGGTCGGCATGGAAATCCTGTAAGCGGCTTCAGTCATCTTATATAAGTAAAGTTGAGATCATTCTCCTTACTTATCTTTCTCGTGATGTACAAATTTTCTAAGTTGAATACATTGTGAGATTTCTTTATTCACAAAGCGTTCTTTATGCACTTGTTTTCTAAAAACTACCTTTGCGCCCCTTTTGGTGGTTTGAAGGCTTACGACAATCAGGTTCTTACCATGCCGCACGGGTTGAAAGTTGTCAACCTGTGACAACTGGTATCAGAGCCCCAGGTTTGGCTCAATCCGGGAAAGCGGTTGGATAGTCAGTGTAGAGCTACACGTTGACGATCGTTGATCGAAAAAGACATCTGACGATCATTGATCGAAGAAGAAGTCCTCACGACTCAGTATAATCTGCGAAACGACAAGGGCAAGGGAGTAGCCCATTCTGACGAGATGGGTACATCCCAGAGTCAGGAAGACCTGACCGAGATGGTGAACAAGCTGGTTACTGACGTAACTACTCATGAAGAAGCGTTGGGAAATGCAGCTGAATCGTTCGAGGAAATGAATGATGAGATGAAAGTTCTACGAGAACAAGTGGCCGACCTCGTAGCCATAAATCGGTCACTTACTGACAGAGTGACCGCACTGCAAGCTGAAGTCAAGAAACTTCAGGTAAAGAACCGCTCACTACAGTGACAGATCTCTGTAGGTGGAGGTGACAATCGACCAGCGAGGGTCGACGGTTAGAGGCCCGCTAAATACAATGGAACTCGGGATAGTCAAGTAATCGACAACTTTTTATTCCAAGTGAAATATAAACTGGACCTGCAAGGCGTTATGAGGGACGATCTTCAGGTCAAAACTGCGGCTATGTTGCTGGAGGGCGATGTTGTGGCGTGGTGGAAAAGGAAACAGCTCGACATTCAAAAGGGGATCTGCACAATAGACACTTTTGATGATTTTCAGCGAGAGTTAAGAACTTACTTCATGCCCCCGAATGCGACACGTCATGCCTATCAGATGGTTGGTGAATCGAAACATACCGGATCCTTGTGAGATTATGTGAGGGCATATCAGAGGCTGATGTTAGATGTGCCAGATATGCAAGAACAGGATAAACTGAAGTGGTTTATTTTGGGACTTCGGTCATGGGCAAAATCTGAAGTGGAAATGAGTAATCCAGAGACCTTGGAGGATGCTTATGTGGTAGTAAAAACGTTTGGCTGATACCCAGCGCAAGAGCTACACTAACACCTTCAAGCCATCGAATAAGCCTGACCATGGAGAAAAGAAAGAAGATCGACGGGAACGGAAAGACGAACCATCAACTCAGCGTCAAGTCGAAAGGAGAGCTTTCTTTCACAAGAACGACAACTCTCAGAATAGAGTATTGAAATGTTGGTTCTGCGATGGTAGTCACTTAGGGAGGCAATGTCCAAAACGTCTGAACAGAGACAATCAGGCAAGCTCTTCAAGGCACTCTGCTAATGCTGCATAAGGTGAAGAAGGGGAAGGACCAAAGATGGGTGCACTTCAACTTCTGAACACCTTAAAAAGGGAGGAGAAAGTGAAGGTGACAACGACACCTTCCAACGAACTGATGTACTTGGAAATTCTGGTAAATGGAAGACCTACCATAGCTATGGTAGATATGGGTGCCACGCACAACTTCATCTCAGTTGAAGAGGCGATGAGACTGGGCCTCACCCTTGAGAAGGGAGAGTTATGCATGAAGGCAGTGAACTAAGAGGCCAAACCCATCTACGGAGTGGCCCGGGATGCGATTGTGAAGATTGAGAGTTGGTCAAGAAGGTCCAACTTCTCGGTGGTCCCGATGGATGATTTTCGGATGATCCTAGGCATGAAACTCCTCAGTATGGCAAAGATGGTCTCAATGCCGCACTTGCGCAGTATCAGTATCATGGACGAGAAGTCACCTTGTATGGTTCCAACAATATCGGTTAAGAAGGATAAGGGTAAGGCCGCAATGATATCTGCTGAAGAAAGGCCTGAAGCACAGTGAAGAGACGTACTTGGTGGCAATCAAGGAAGTGACTAATGACTCCCCTGGTTTGGTCCCAGAGGCGCTTGCATCTGTCTTAGCAGAATTCGTAGGGACAATGCCTGCGGAGCTCCCTAGACGGCTGCCACCTCGACGTGAGGTGGATCACGCCATTGAACTCATTCCTGGTGCCAAACCCCTGGCAATGACACCTTATTGGATGGCTCCTGCAGAGTTAAAAGAACTTCAACGACAACTCGATGAAATGCAAGCTCGAAGGCATAATCAGACCCTCCAAAGCTTCTTTTGGTGCACCAGTGTTATTCCAAGCGAAACATGATGACTCCAAAAGGCTATGTGTGGATTATCGGGAGCTGAACAAGGTAACGGTGAAGAACAAGTACCTCTTACCTTTGATTGCAGATCTATTTGATCAATTAGGCGGAGCTCGAGTATTTTTCAAGCTGGATCTCAGATCGTGATATTGGCAAGTTCGGATTGTTGACGGCGACGAGCCGAAGACAACTTGTGTCACTCACTACAATGCATTTGAATTCTTGGTAATGTCGTTTGGGTTTACGAATGCCCCAGCCATTTTTTCGACTCTAATGAACAAGATATTCTATCTGTACCTGGATAAGTTTGTGGTAGTTTATCTTGATGACATTGTGGTATACAGCAGCTCCATGGGAGATCATGTGGAACACCTGCGGATAGTGTTCAAGGTGTTTGAAGAAAACGAACTCCATGTGAAGTGCGAGAATGCTTATTCGGCCAACAGGAAATCAGTTTGCTCGGTCATATTGTCGGAAAAGGTCAGCTGCGAATGAACACAGAAATGGTGAAGGCAATCCAAGACTGGAAACCGCCAACCAACGTACCGAAACTACTTTCTTTTCTCGGTTTGGCGAATTACTATCGGCGATTCATTGATGGGTATTCTTTAATAACTGCACCTCTCACTGATTTGCTAAAGAAAAACCGAACTTGGGTTTGGGAAGAACTCGAATAAGACGCCTTCGAGAAGTTGAATAGGGCCCTGACGCAGGAGCCTGTGCTCAGGTTGTCCGACCAGATGAAGACATTTGAAGTCCACACGGATGCATCAGATTTTGCCATTAGCGGAGTGTTGATGCAAGAAGGTCACCCAGTTGTGTATGCAAGCCGAAAGCTGAAAGACGCGGAGCGACGGTACTCCGTGCACGAAGGAGAAATGACGGCCATTATCCATTGTCTTCGCACATGGAGGCATTACTTGTTGGGCACCCAATTTGTTTTAAAGACTGATAATGTCACTACCAGTTACTTCCAGACTCAAAAGAAGTTGAGTCCAAAGCAAGCCCGATGGCAGGAATTCCTTGCGGAATTCGATTTTGCCTTGGAGTACAAGGTATGAAAGACAAACGTCGTAGCCGATGCGCAGAGTCGGAAGGCAGAGTTGGCTGCTACTCGAACAGCATCATCCGAAGCACAACTCTAGAGTGCTCTTCTCGGGCAGATTCGAGAAGGCATGAAGCAGGACCCTGTGGCCAAACACTTGGTCGAGACAGCGGGGGCAGGAAAGACGCGACGATTCTGGTTGCGGGATGGACTTCTGATGTCGAAAGGCGAACGAGTGTTCGTACCTAGATGGGGCAACTTTTGATGAGAGTTGCTGAAGGAATGTCATGACTTATTGTGGGCTGGCCATCCTGGCCAGGAGCGGACGCTGGCACTCCTCGAACGTGGTTACTACTGGCCACAGATGCACGACGATGTTGAGGCATATGTGAAGACATGCTTAATCTGCCAACAGGACAAGGGAACAAATCAGAAGCCTGTCGGTCTCCTGGAGCCTCTTCTTATTCCAGAACATCCATGGGAATGTCTCTCTATAGACTTCATCGTCAGCTTACCCAAAGTTGACGGCTTCAGCTCCATCCTTGTGGTTGTGGATAGATTATCAAAATATGCCACCTTCATCCCAGCCTCTAAGGAATGTCCCGCAGAGAAGACAACAAAGTTATTTGTGAAGCATATAGTCAAGCACTGGGGCATGCCGAAAAGCATTGTCAATGATCGGGACGCTTGCTTCACAGGGAAGTTTTGGCGTAAAATATTTTGTTTGTTGGGTTTGGATTTATTATTCTCAATGAGTTTCCACCCTCAAACTGATGGCCAAACTAAACGAATGAACAGATTGTTGGAACAGTACCTTCGGCACTATGTCAGCGCAAATCAAAAGAATTGAGTGAAATTGTTGGATGTAGCTCAATTTTGCTACAATTTATAGAAGAGTGAGTCTTCTAGACATAGTCCGTTCGAGATAGCCACTGGATAGCAGCCGCTGATGTCTCATACCCTTGCCGCTCAAGAGAAGGGACAACCCACTTTTGCCTACCAGTTCGTTCGTGATTGGCAGGAACAGACGGATATGGCTAAAGCGTTCTTACACAAGGCCGCCAAGAAGATGAAAAAGTTTACAGATCGGAATCGAAAGCCAATGGAATTTCGAGTTGGTGATCAAGTCCTCGTGAAGCTCTATCCTGATCGCACAGACATTTTCCGTGGTTGACACATGCCATTAATCCGCAAGTATGAGGGACCCTTCACAGTGCTGAAGAGAATCGAGAAGCTAGCCTACAAGCTAGACTTGCCGCCTGACTTTAAGGTGCATTTAGTGTTCCATGTCTGTAACCTGAAGCCCTTCTACTACGATGAAGAAGACCCCGAGAGAAGCGTCCTAGAACGAGACTCGATCTTGCAGCGCGCCCCGTCGACCAAGCGAGCGACGGACCGTCAGATGGAAGATATTCTTCGACACAAAACAAACTATTTGGGGGAGCCGAAGAAGTACCAAGTGAAGTGGATAGGCAAACACAACCCCACCTGGGAGTATGCATTCCGTATGAAGCAGCGCTACCCGCTGGAAGTCAAGGCCTATTATGAAACTGCTGGCGCCGAGGACGGTGCATGATTTGAAGGGGGGAACCTGTTTCCCTGTGTCTAAGAGACTGTACAGTCCTCTGCTTTGTTTTGCATTGTACTTCATTTGCTTATGTTGAGTCATTTGCTTATGCTTGTTTACTTGTAAGGGAGTACCCTCCCACCGGTCTAAGTGCCATATATTGAGATTCTTAGTTTTGGGTGGTCGGCATGAGAATACTGTAAGCGACTTCGGCCATCATATATAAGTAAAGTTGAGATCATTCTCTTTGCTTATCTTTCTCGTGATGTACAAATTTTATAAGTTGAATACATTGCGAGATTTCTTTATTCACAAAACGTTGTTTATACACTTGTTTTCTAAAAACTACCTTTGCGCCCCTTTCGATGGTTTGAAGGCTTACGGCAATCAGGTTCTTGCCATACCGCACGGGTTGAAAGTTGTCAGCCCGTTCTTTGCCCAATGACCCTCGGAATTTAGGTTGGACACAGTGTAGCAGGTTCCCTACGATTGTGCAAGTCCCCAACCATGGATGCCCGGGAGTCACCGTTCCCTTTCTCGTGTTGGGGAACCCTTCCCTCCGATACAACCTGCGGGGAGATAGGGCTCCAAGGGGGTCTACACCCACCACGAATTGATGTTGCCCCCACCCATTAAATTATTCAATACCATACAATATGATACCATACTATGTTATGTCAATATATGCAATTGAATGATGAATATACGACATTATACAAGTAAACTTTACTATTATATTACAATATACTATCTAATACTATATACAAATTGGTACGATGACGATATTAATATTATATGTTAATACAATATCATATTATAGTATGCTAACATTATACTGATTATACCATCCCATTGCATATACATACCCATAAAAATAGTTATTACTAAATGTTGCTAGTTACTATTGATTTAAATTTAAACATTCATATGAAGTGGCATGATTTGATGAGGAAAGCAACAATTGTTTCGAATATGTGGGAAATGCACAATTTGACACTTAAAAGAGGTGAAGGTGAAGGCGCGTAGGGTGATTTTGACCAGCTTCTATTCCAGGCGATGGTCAAGGGCCTTTGAGGCATAAAACCATAGAAGGCGAACCAGCAAATGGAGAAAACTCTAGTGATAGGCTCTCATTTACCGAAACCGGTTGAGTTTTTTTTTTTTTTTTGTGTGTATTACAAGCACACTAAGTAATGCATAAACACTAAGCAAGATTCATTGCACGCATGTAAGTTTGCCCCTCCAAGTGGCTCTCTACCTTCCAATGGGCACAAATGCTACATCCCCACTTAATGTTTACATATTTTGGGTTTACAATGTTTGTGAGATGAAATCCTCCCCTTTATCTTGTGTTGAATGGCTCCCTGCTCGTTGCTTGTCATTAAATCCCTTGCCTCGATGCGTTGATTGTGACTCCACAGTGTGTTCCTGATCTAATTGCACTATTTTGTCTATGTCGATAGCCTCGCTAACGTAGTAGGTCTACTAATGAGTACCCTGCTCCTAAGAGCAACCTTCAAACCCTTTACATATTTCCTGGTCCATGCAGCTTCCATAGTGTATGTAGTAGGGCAATATTTGAGAAGAATTCTAAATTTAGCGGTTATTCAATAACTGACCATTAGGTCCATGCCTAAGACAGACATATGTTGGCAAGTACAGCTATATATATATATATAGCACTCAGCCATCAAATCCGGACCGTTTAATCTAACATGATGTAAGGTTAAGAAAAAAACAAAAAGAAAAGAGTGATAACTATTTTTGTCATCTAATATTACTTCACACTTTTTTTTTCTCTTTAACCGTCTATCTTCCTCAAATAAATGACTATAAGTATGTGTGTGTGTATATATATATATATATATATATATATATATATATATATATATATATATATATATATATATATATATATATATATATATATATATATATATATAATATCTAACCATGAAAATCACCTTTTGAACCTAGAACAAAATATGACAATATAAATCACATGTGATTTTTACGTAAAAGCGTGACGACAAGGGCAGGTACCCATGCCTTGCTAATAGGGATGCCAATATATCCGATTTGAATTGGATATCCGATCGAACCGATCCAAAAAAATCGAATATGAAAAAAAAATTAATATATGATTTAGGAATCAGATCGGATTCAGATTTAATAAATAACATCAGATCGGATTCAGATTCAAATATACATAAATATCTAGTCGGATTCGAATACGGATTCGGTTTGGATTCATTTTTAGACAAATATTCAATATTTAATGTTATTTCATTTTGAAAATTGGTAAAATTCGGTCCAAAATTCGGATTCAAATTCAGATATAAATATAAAAATCAAAGTCAGATTGTAGTATCAGATTTCATATTCAGATTCTGACATTTCTTTATTCAAATCCGTGAATGTTCAAAAAAATAGATATAATTAAGAATATATGGATCTAAATGGTATCAGTTGAAGTCCCTAGTTGCTAATGCTTTTATATTTTCCGTTCTTTTCTTCTCCTCGACTTCCTTCCTACAATGCTATCTTTTCTTTGCCGCTGAGCCAGCTTGTCTTCTTAAAATTCACGCCTTCTTCAGCCCGAGCACGTCTGCGATTCAACTACAATCAATGAGTTTATCCACTGAGGAGGAACATGTTGATCATTCACGTGTTCACTCCGTCTTCTTAAAACTTGTCATGTTCTTCACCAATGCAGCATGATTCATCAATGTAATTGATCAAAAGTCCCACCAACGCAGAATAGGCCAATCATTTTACACTCCAATGATTACCTAAAAGTATGAGAAATGACTTGCCATGTGTTCAAAAAGCATTTAGATGATCCAACAAATATCTAGATTTGATCAAATCTTTAATTATTTCATGGGTAATATGCAAATTGGTTTTAAACTATGGGCGGCCATTTGAAGATATCGCAATGATTGACCGAGTTTTTATAAAATTCTCTTTCTTCTTTTCAGAAAACTCACGTTGGGTGAAAACAGGGGCCCAAGTTCAAGTCTGTTAGCAAACCCGGTCCATCTGCAAAGCGCGGCAGGGGCAGAGATAGAGAGGGAGAGAGAGAGAGAGAGCGAGAGAGGGAGAGGGAGATGGGCGAGGCGTCGGAGGACGATTTGCTTCTCAAGAGCTTCTTGGCGGAAGTCAGCGAGGTCGAGAGAGATAACGAGGTCGCCAGGTCTCTCTCTCTCTCCCTCTCTCTGGTTTTCTCTATTGATTCAATTGGCTTAGTGGTCCATGTAAGAAATCGATTGGACGAAGTCGAGCGTGGAGAATAGTTTGTTGCGTTTTTTTGTTAGAGTTTTTCTTTCCTTTTATTTTTGTGGTAAATTTAAACTGGCATATCTGGTTATTCTTTTATCCAGAAATCCATTTTGACCACCATAGCCCATAGGTCCGTAAAGAAAGGAAGTTCCTGGCAACTCGACTTGCTTATGGAATCGCGCTTGTTATGGTTCGAATTCGGGGTTTTCTTTTCTGATATTTACTGAGCAGGTGATCTTTCGTCAATGTTTTCTCTGTGAAAGATGATTAATCCTAATAATGAAGCCCCTTTTTTCTTTTTGGTTCTCTGGGTTGGAAATGCTCTTCTTTCCAGCTGGTTCTCTTTTCTGCAGCATGTGTGAGAAATGATGATGCGCCTTCATGTTCAAAGTGTTCCTAGTGAAACTTATTATGATTCTGGATACAAAAAGAGAACTTGACGTCATTCCTTTCCTTCGCTTAAGAAGGCACAAACTGAAGGTTTTGGAGAAAGAATGGTAGAGGGGCACACAAACTCACAAATCACAGCCTTCGTTCTCAATGGAAAATCCATTGAAAGTAGGCTGTTGGTTATCTAAATTTTGAAGCTTCTGAAATGTTGTCCAGCCTGTTGATTAAGTTTATTTCAATTGACTATTCTTTTTAGAACGCTGTCAGAACATAAGTCTCATGATTCACCAATACATGACAAGTTGCACTGATGCATGTCAGAAGTTTCATGAACAAATGAAAATTGATACTATTTGCACCTCATGTAGTTAAAAGTGCTAGGTGGGCCCTAGATGGTGAACCATGAAAAGGATTAGACATGACCTAGGTGACCCAAAAGAAAAAGAAAGAAAAAGTTAAGGAACAAGCAGTGCAGGAAAAAGTGAGTCACATTATGTTGAGATAAAAAAAAAACATATATGAAGCACAATAACTAATATTTAAAAGATGAAACATAAGATGTCTACTTTTATAACAGTCATAGTAATAAAGCAATAGCAACAGTATGTATGTCATATTTTAACGATGTGTATGAAAAGCAAACTAATATATAGCAATAAGAATAACAGAACATATAAACATAACAATATAAAGGAAGACTTTCGTGGAACTTGCTTACAAATGGTAAATCAATCATTTCTCCTTGGAATCTGACATTAGTCGTCTCATACCTAACTCATTAGTGGACCTGAGAAGCTGTTTCCTATAGCTCCATAATAAAATTTTGTGTATACTGGATTAGGGGGTCGGCCATTTTAAACTAAGTTTCATTTTGTCTTAAATATTCATTCGTTGCAGATCATTTCTCGATTGATTGTCACAGATTTTCTACTGGGTGCACATTGGTGCTCTTCAAAAGTCAAACTTTGTTGTGCAAAAAGAGTAAAAGAAATAAAAAAAGGTCCCATTTGGTACTATAACCAAGGAGACATGCTTTTGACTACTAAGAAGGCTAGAAGCACATGGATTTGAAGTTCAACTTTGTTTTTATAAGTGAAACTGATTCTAAATTATTTTTTAAAAAATAGTAAATTTGTCACTTTTAAGTGAAGCTGATTATAATGTTTTCTTTTAAATAGAAAATTTGGCACTTGGAAGCCCATGTTAGGATTACCTAAAGTGGTAAATTAAGGTACAAGGACAAGATCCATCTAAGTAACACAGCCTTTTGAAAAAGCCAAATCAGTATGGGTGTGGGATTAGGAAATTTGCCTTTTTTTTTTTCCTTTTCTTTTGCCAAATCATTTCTAGATTCATGGCCTGTTATATATACCATGTTTTTGCATCTGCACACTCACCCAGCACCTTTGGGACATAGGACCCCTTCGACACTTTCGTTATGGATAAGGGTGCTATATCTGAAGCTGTTGGTGGCATCATCTTAGCTATACTATGGAATCATGGGCTTGTTGCAGAACTATGTTTGTGAAATGTTTGAAATACTCCAAGTTTTCTTTCTTGTGTTATGCTTCCTTTTTTAACTTTTGCTCAAACCATATGCACAAGTAAGCATGTATTGTGCTTGTTTTTTTAACTCTTGTTCAAACCTCTGATGCAGGATACTCTCGTGCTTCAAATTGAATGCATTTGAACATCTTAACCTGCCATTTGATTCATCTATAGATGATGTAAAGAAGCAATACCGTAAGGTAAAATCTAATGCAGAATGTTCCTTTCACTTTTGGCCTATATCTTCTTTCTATTTGACGGAAATTTGTGTTGTTTTAACTGTGTATGTAGCTATCTTTGCTGGTCCATCCCGATAAGTGTAAGCATCCACAAGCAAAGGAGGCATTTGGAGGTTAGAGAAGTTCATCTTCTATGCTTATGTTTTTTCATAGTAATGTCTGCAAAGAAGCTGCTCAAGATTGGTGTTTAATAATAAATTTACATGCCAGCAATGCTATTTGGTGATGTGCATAATATTTGGACTAATGAAAGTTAAAAAAAAATGTACATTATACTCACATGTCATCTAACAAAACCAGTACCATTGGAGAGATGGGATAGGAACTAGGAACAAACAAGATGATTATATTTGACCTTTACTGTGGATGTGAAATTCTGCAAATGGATGTTTGGCAATCAGTCTGCAACATCATCAGCATTTTTTATTAGCAGTTTTTTTGATGCTATTTATTGGGGAATTTTAGGAAAGAAAAGTTTTGTTATAGTCTTTTGGCTGCATTTTCTGTAACATTTTGGGACTTGAATGGATGGAATGCTTCTAACATTTTGTGGACAGGTTTTGAGTATTTGTTATGTACTATGTTTTTTCTTTTATATTTGTGCACCTGGCCAAGATCAGACATTTTCCTTTTTAGCATTCAGCCATTCACCCAAAGCACTACACTCTGAAGATAAGCTAAAAGAATAGGTGAAAACAATGTTGGAGGAGAGTGCAGTTTACTTGCGTAAATGGTTCCAGTTAATGGTACCTGACAAGAACAATGTGTTGTATTCATTTTTGGTAGTTTTGGCTGTCGGCACAAATTGTTTTCTATATTTGTATATGCAAGATAGATCACATAATGTAATACTTTTTGTAAATTGCACTTTGTGCAGCACTGGCGAAGGCTCAACAACTATTGCTTGATCCACAAGAAAGAGAATACCTGCTTAACCAAGTTACTGCTGCAAAAGGTGTGCCAGAATTTACTAATAGCTATTCACTTCTTTTACTATTCTTCATAGCACTTGTATCTTGGTATGTTTTGCAACAATTTTGGGTTTGAGATTGTTGGTTGAGGTATGAAAAGTTGTTTGAACGTATTCATGGAGCTACCTTTTCTTGATAATTTCTGCTCTTGTTTAGCTTGTTCTACCATGGAAAAGCTGTAGAGTTAATTGTTGAAGAAGTGGATGTGTTTATGCATGTCACCATTGATATTACAGGGCATTTAAAAATAGTTTGTGGGTGTTAGTTTTTCTTTATAACTTCTGCTCATATTTTACTTTTTCTACTATGGAAATCCTTACTGTTAGTTGTCGAAGAAGTCAACATGTTTATGCATATAAGTGTAACTGATGCCTCTGAATAGGACTGTATACTAGTGGTGTACTTTTCTTCTCTTCAATATAACCACTTGATCACATCTGGATGATATACTGAATCCTACAAACATTGACCAATATATTTGACATGTATGAGATAAATTTAACATTATATTTTTAATTTCCATTAAGTCAATTTTGCTCATTTCTGTACTGAGTGCCTTAAAGTTCCTTTAAAGTTGAGTCTCTCTTTTGTCTCCTTGGCATAAAGTTTTGGTGGCAGTGCTAATGTGTGGTAGGAAGTTAATTATCCAAAGATAGACAATAACATGACTAGTATTCAGTTGGACAATGAAAAAAAAAAAGAGAGCGAAAAGGAAAAGAACCAGCCAAATACGAGAAAGGCCATATACTGCAAATGTCTCATCTTTTCCCTTGAGCTGAAAAATTTTGCAAGATAGAAGGTCATCTAATTTCTCAAAAAATGCTGCTATAAGGTGTCTGGAGCCTCTAGCCGTGTCATGGAAATTGAGATTGTAACTGGACAGATCATTAAGGTGTCCTATAAGGGGACAAAATAATATATTATGAATAACAGCACATAGACTGAATTCATAGTTTAAGTCCATGCAGCAAATATGAAGCGAGAGAAAACATCCTTGTGGATGTAATTCTGTCACTAGTATTACGATTTTAAACAAAGTTATTTGCTGTACACTTTACACAGTTTTAAGATCACCTGAAGTCTCTGAAAATGATGATATTTCTGTTACCAGTTCGTACTGATTTTGCCTGCTAATGGCACTTTCTTGCTTATAACATTAGGGAAGGGACTATTCTCTTCCTTGCTGGTGATGCTTTGCCTCATATGGGTTCTCAATCAGTTGCATTGCTTATTTGTGGTGATATGGCTGTCGTTAAAGGATTTCAGTGTAATGTGTTGACTGAGTCAGGCATCTGTACTAATAATTGTCATCACACACCACACAGCCTCTTAATGCCTTGAGCTAATGATCCGAGGCCTGGGGCATGCGGTCAGTTATCGGTGGATAAAAGTAGATATTCTATGGTAGGCATGCTTTGCCAGTGTTGAATAATAGAGGAGAACGAGAGAGAGAGAGAGAGAGACGACAAAGAAAAATCTTATTTCCATCGTGTGCTCTAATCTCTACTTAAAGAGAGATTAGGGCACGGCTGTATCAACTTACAAAAGAGAGATACATAAATAAGAAAAAGACATAAAAGAACCCTAACTTTTAAATATTCAGAAAACTACCACACTTAAGCAAAACTTTCTAATTTCAACACTCCCCCTCAAGCTGGAGCATAGATATCAACCATG
>JAANDH010000168.1:0-81393 GCA_011799765.1 Nymphaea thermarum | reverse complement strand
ATGGCAAACGATTGGTCAGGTAGCCAGCCATGAGAATAGCATCACCCCATAGGTATGCAGGAACATGATTATGAAGCATGAGGGTACGAGCAACAGTTAGAAGTTGCCGATGCTTTCGTTCAGCAACTCCATTCTGTTGTGAGGTATGAGGACATGTAAATTGGGGAGAAATACCATTTTCAGCATAAAAGGTCATTAAAATAGATGATTTGAACTCAAGAGCATTATCAGTGCGGATACACTTAACCACAGAACCAAATTGAGTCTTTATTTCAATAATCAAATTTTTGAGAATACCAATAACTTCAGACCTTTCCTTCAAAAGAAATACCCAACTGACTCGAGAATAATCATCAACAACGACAAGAAAGTATCTAAACTTATTTCGGCTAGCAACCCTGCTAGGCCCCCACACATCAACATGAAGGAGATCAAATAACCCTTGACTGGAAGGGCTAAGACTCGAAGGAAAACTACTACGTGTGTGCTTGCCCAGTTGACAAGCCTCACATTGAAAAGACTTTGGAACAGAAAGATTAGGAAAGAGAGAACGGAGCTTGGGTGTTGAAGGGTGACCAAGTCGGAGATGCCACTGGAAGACTGTAGACTCTGATGTAGAAGAGGTAGCAGCAAGACCCATAGGAGTCGACAAGATGTAGACGCCCCCTTTCTCATAGCCACCACCAATCGTCTTCCCAGTTTGCAAGTCCTGAAATGAGCATGAACCAGAGTCAAAAGTAATTCGACAGTGTAAATCAGTAGTCAACTGTTTAACCGAAAGTAAATGAGATGGAAATTCAGGAGCATATAAAACATGTGGAATAGTCATAGACTTAAAAAGTTCCACATCTCCATAACCCAATATGGGTGACAGTCTGCCATCTGCAATTTTTACATGACGTGGCTGAGGAAATTTATGCAGAGTAGTAAAAGACTCGGGTCTGCTGCAGAAATGTCTCGATGCTCCTGAATCAATAATCCACGAAGTACCTGAGTCAGACGTGGAAGGACCCGCTGAGAATGTTGAAGTCTGTGAGGCTTTGTGTGCCAAAAATTGCTCATACTCAACTCTGTCAATGCTAACTGTCTCTGGAGCTATACTAGGCGAAGAGTCCTCCACTGTAGGAGTGGCAGTCTGTGCAGAACCCATAGACGAGTAAATAGAGCTCTTGCCCTGTTTGGTGACTATAATTCTTCCCTGTGACAAAGAGGATGGGCGACCATGTTTATCCCAACAACGATCCTCTAAATGACCAATCTTACCACAATAGGTGCATTGGAACCTCCCACGGCCCCCAGTTCCACGACCTATACCTCCTCCCCTTGTACTATAGGTGGAGCCATGACCACGACCACCCTCGGAATTTTGGCTCTCAGCCATAACAAATCACAGCAAGGATAAAAATATACCAAGATAAACTGTATATAAACAGCAACTTCACGAAACAGGAATCACACGAAACAAAGGAACATGCACACGTTTCTTTCACATCCCCAATAAGAGCACAATAACGAAAGATCCTCCAGCAAGAAATCAAACAGGCACCAAAGTACTTCAACAGGGTACAACACCCAAAATTCTTCAGTGAAGAGACAAAACCGTGCACCAAGGCACAAATCCAAGCTGACAACAAAGCAGAATCTGATCACGCCTTAAACAACATCCACAAACTTCAATACACTAAACAGCATCGACAATCAGTAGAGAAATTCTACTCCACACGATCCACTTGAGGAGTGGCACGAAGGCCCCAAAGTCTGCTGTCAACAGCAGCAACCAGGCACTAAGGCCTAACCAATAAACAGGTACAAAGGCCCCAAACAGTCAACATAAAAATCTGATTACAGCAACAGTAACCTCCACGAGATCCACTTAAGGATCAGGTTGAACACAAACACAAAACAAATTGGCAGACTGTTTTCAGATGTGGTAGCAAACAAGCACATGTTTGACAGTAGAGAGAACCTGTCTCAGTTCAACGATGCAGAGAGAAAACAGAATTCTGCCTACTCCATACAATTTCAGACTTGTCTCACTTCAACAACACTAACAACCACCAACAGATACGCCAGACACTAACAGCCACCAAAAACAGAATACGCCAAACACTAACAGCCACCAACAGCCCAACGATCCACTCAAATATTCTCAAAGAAGTCCATCACAGGCTATGTGAGGATCTGATCGCGCCTTCCACATAGGCGAGATCAGATCCTCCTCCAGGTAGTAAGAAGTATGAGGAAGTTAGGGATTACGCCAGGAAAAGTCTGAAATACAGGACACGATCACGAAGGCAGCCTCTTGACGAAGACGCTCGCAGGTAGAGACTAGTCGGTCACGCCAGATCACGCAAGCAGCTTGGGACGAGTCGGTCACGCGAGAAGTTTTCTTCCTTGCTCTGATACCATGTTGAATAATAGAGGAGAACGAGAGAGAGAGAGAGAGAGAGAGACGGCAAAGAAAAATCTTATTTCCATCGTGTGCTCTAATCTCTACTTAAAGAGAGATTAGGGCACGGCTGTATCAACTTACAAAAGAGAGATACATAAATAAGAAAAAGACATAAAAGAACCCTAACTTTTAAATATTCAGAAAACTACCACACTTAAGCAAAACTTTCTAATTTCAACAGCCAGGATAGCTGTCTAAAATATTTTTCGATCATCAGGCACATATTTATGGTTTTGGTGATCATCTTGTCATTCTCTATGTCTCAGCCTCCATAGTTCAGCTTTTTGCAAGTTAGGTAATAGACTACTTAATGCTTGATTGATCTTTCCTTTCAAAAGGTGCTCCTTATTGGAGTTCTTTGTGTAGTAATAGTTGTTTCTGGGACTAGATTATTCTTTCTTTGGCTGATTGTCTTCTTAACCTGCATGCTAGCAAATTTTTATATGTGAGTAATATTTTTTCCTGTTAGCTGCAAAGGGAGATTGTTGCTATTATTTCAAGTTTGTTATGTTTGCTTCTAAGTTAGAACCAATCCATTCTGTTTGCTATTGCATTTAAGAATGCCTGGCGAAGACTAGTCATCAAATCAAAGAATACCAGCAAGCAGCAATGCCTTGTCATTGGGTTATTCTGTCATTCCTTTCTTTTTGTTGATCAGACTAGTCATATTTCCATGCAGTGAAGGTACCAGGCAACCTATGTTTCATACTTTTGGTGTTTAATATTATTTTCTTATATTTATGTTCTTTCTGCTTGTGTAGACCATTATATTAAAAATCGGGCCTTTCTATAGGTTCGAAGTATATCTAGAAAGGCGTACCTATTCATGTAGTCATGTATGATATATTGTGTCCCTAAATTTATAGTGTGTCCAGGAAAGAGAAAGAGCACTCTTAAAAAATTGTCAACCAATTCTTACTGTCTCTGGCTTGCAAGTAAATGAATGGGGTTTCATTTCTGTGAAGGAATTTGAAGGAAAGTTGAAGTTGCTTAGTATGGCTGTGCTAAACAGTGTTTATATTTGATGAACTGCAGAGGAACTTCGAGCACAGCGGAAGAAGCAATTGAAAAAGGACACTGCTTCTAAGATAAAATCACTTGTTGACGAGGTAATCATTACAAACTTAACATAAGATTGGACATAAATAGGAAACTTCGTCTCCTAGTTTTGTCTGTTGTGGTATTAATTGCAAATATGGTTTGAATGACATGATGTAAGTTTACAGAATATCTTTTTCAAGAATAGATGGCGACATTTTCAAGATTTCGAGGAACTAGGCTATTTAGAAATGCAATTGTCAAGCTATAGTCATTGCTTGCCATAGTTATTGGATCTCAAGTTCAAATTTGAATTGCTTAGAGAGATGGAGCATAATTCAGTCATAATTGAAGAAACACAGAGGGAGAAGGTTCCGAACCTAAGATCTTGGAAGGAAAGAAAAGCTTTCTTGTTATTCCTTTTATGTCAAGAGTCATTGTCAGATGTAGGTTATTTGAATTGGTAACCTTCTTATGTTTAGCTCCATTTGACTATTTAACTATGATAGTTTAGACGACAAACCTTGGCCCCCTTCTCAATTCTCTACCTACCTCTGTCCCTCTTACATATATATACACACACACACATATATATAATTCCATAGCTTATTAACATTCTCTTATGGGTTAGGGGAAGTATGAACAGCAGTATGAGCGTTCAGAAGAGTTTCAGCAACTATTAAAGCAGAAAGTTCGAGAAATATTAACGGAAAAAGAGTGGAGGCGAAGGAAAATGCAGATGAGGGTATTCCTTGTTTTTTCTGCAGCTTATCTCTTTACTCCAATATTGAGATTCGGAAGTCGTGTCTTCCTACGATGCTTTTGTTTGCTTTTCAGATCTCAGAAGAAGAAGGAAGATTAAAAAAGGATGAGGAAGAAACAAAGGAGATGTGGAAAAGGAAGCGTGAGCATGAAGAACAATGGGAAGGAACACGAGAAGAGAGGGTTTGTTTCATTTTATTTACAAACTGAACAAAAGTTGTTTCTTTATCATTTTTTTGTGTGTACTCTGATGAGATTGTCTATGTATGTGTTATGTTTATGCTTCATTTGTGCATACTTTTTAATTTAAAATTTTAGATAACATAATTTGGAGCAAGAAGATGTTAAGCTGGCTAATTTCAAAGTATTAATAACAACCTGCATTCTTTTTCACTAGGCATAATGTTTCTTCAGAAAACACACAAGTGCTACACTTTACTGCACCACTAGAAGAATCTTAAAAGGCAATATAAATCTATGGAGAAGACATGATACGGTCACCCCTTGCCTCTAGTTTTCTCTTAATATAAGGGAAGGTAAAAGCTCTAGGGATTTATCTAGCCTAGGTCTCTCTCCATTTACTTTTGAGACATAGCTGGGGGAGGATTTTTAGTAGTCATCAGAGTAAAAGTTACAAAAGATCTTAGTTGTCAAGATGTCGCCTAGGCGACACCTAGGCATGGACTAGTCGTCCATCCTCCTCCCACGCCTAAGTCCATCACTTAGGCAAGGGGTATGGGTTTGGCGCTTAGGCTGGACTAGGCGTGCTGGTGCCTAGTCCATTTGGGTGTTTTGGGTGACTTTAGCCTCTAAGATTTGATTTGTTTTGATTCCCAAAACCTGTTATCCCTTGAGTTTAGCTTAATTTTATTGTAGGTAGTCTGATTTGACCTAGTGGTTGCAAAATTTATGTTGAAAACAGAGAATTTTTGCTATAAGTATCTCAGAAAATTACAATTTGTGCAGAAATTAGATTGATTGCAAGGTCTATCTTTTACCTGAATTGATCGACTTAGGATTATAGGTGTGACTTGAGTTCTGCTAATGTATAAATTAGACAGCTTAAGTCAGAGCCGTGGAGGCATCTTACACAGTCTTTCAAATTTGTTCATATTCAGTTGCCATCTACCATAGGTCCAGTTTAAAGAGCACAGATTTCAAAGTAGGTATTATTTTGGTTATTTTTTGTTTCATGTATATTGTTTGGAGATCAGTTTCAGTTCTACAATGAGAAGTCTATTATCTGGTTTATTCTTCACTAAACTTTTCTTCTACTGTTTTATAAGTTGATTTTGACTATTCCTAACTTGCTAACATGCTAACTTAAACGCAAAACTTAAAGCTAACATTTTAGAATTAAAAGTAACTAAGCAAAATTGCAATGACTTTTGGACTCCTTTTTAGGCTAGGCGTGAGTAGACACGCGTAGCCGCCTTGACACCTAAGCAAAAGATGGGGAGACAATTTTTTGCTTATTGTCATCGAGATTAGTTTTGGTTAATAATGAATAAATCTTACTAGATTCTATTGGCTTGCTTTTCATCCACAAGGGTAACTCACTATGTTTCCATAATTGTTCTCTCCAAGTATGTGTTTGAGAAGCCCTGGACATTAGGTATACAATATGCCTAAGTGGCGCACATGAGAAAGTTGGTAGAAAATTCTGCATAGCATGCATATAACGAATTGCCAAATTTGGATTTGGATGATCCAAATGCAACTGTTATCTTATTGCATTTTTTAAATTTAGGCTGTATGGATATAGAGGCCAAAAAAAGAAAGAAAAAGAGAAAAAAACCACCAAGAATTTGACAGGAGCATGCCCTACAACAAAAAGACTGCTGAAGGGAAAATGCTGATTCTCACCAGCAAACTGCAATGAAATTTGGATGCTTTCAAGATATTAAAAAAGTAACTAGTGATTCAATGGGGTGTTGAAAACTTTTCATGGCCCTCGTGTTCTGCCCTACAACCACTTTATGAAGTGATTAAACAGCTAAAATAGTTGATGGTAACAGATAATAACCTTTGAAGAAAATGATTTCAAGGTGTCAAAAGGAAGATCAAGGAGTAAAAATCAATTGCCCAATTGCATTAAACTGGTACCAAACATCATGGTTTTATTCTATGTTGTTAAGGCATCGAACGCCAGGCAACGACTAGGTGCAACTCCACCTTCATCACCCAAGTCCATCATTTAGGCAATGGGTGTGCACCTGTTCTCATGCCTAGTTGCGTATATATGGGTTAATGAAAGCCCAGGTAATGTGCCAAAGTACCACACACTTGATGTACAAGGAACAATATCCCGAAACCATGGTGGACACAAGCGAATCAGAACTGAAAATCTTTATTGAAGGTTGACAAAAAATATACAAGAACAAGAAAAGAAATAACTCTAGTTGAGGGATCATCTGAAAAAAAGGGAGCTGCCTTCTATTTGTAGAAGGCAAAAAGGGCTAATGGCTGGAAATCTGGCCGTCAGAGATAGACAACGTTTGGCTCAAAGCTGGTTGTAGAAGAAGAAAAACAAAAGTACAAGGAAAAAAAAAGAAAATAAAAAAGAGTGTATATAGAACTGTTTGCTAAGAAGGAAAGCTAAACGAGGAGCACCAAGATCGTTTTTGAAGAAGTCTGCTAGTTTATCTGTAGAACTTAGGAGTGACAAAAGGGAAGTTATTTCATGAAAAGTATAATTGCTAATGGTATAAGTAAAATTCATATAAGTAACATTCTTGTTATTGCAACACAACTTTGATAGAGCTCTCAAACATGAGCCCATGTCACTTAACCTTTTACCTAGACAAACTCGAAGGTGGTTGTAGGCTGTAGCCGTCACACAATATTTAGCTTCAGTTCATGAAAGAAAAATCTTTTGATGCTTTTTATACCATGAAGATATAAGAGAGTTCCTTGGAAGGATGTGAAGCCAACTGTAGAATGACGATTCATTGGGTCACCTCCCCAATCAACATTCATATATGCAATGACATCAAAAGATGATGAAGATGCAAAAATATTCCATTGGAGAGAGTATGCTTAATATATCTGACAGTTTTCTGTACAACTCCTGTACGGACTGTAGCAGGAATGTGCTGAAATTGACTAACCACACATACAATGTGAGATACATCAAGCCCTATGTCACATAGGTACGGGCACAAACCATTTTCAAAGAACTTGGGTGTGGAGGTACGGCCATATATATATATATATATACATCGGAAGAAATGATAAGCAAGTAAACAACATAAAAATATCTATGACAAGTAAAACAACATAGAAATATATATCAACATAAACAAGTAAACAACATAGAAAACATATGTCAACATAAACAAGTAAACAACACAAAAGATATATACCAACGGCTCCTGCAACAGTGTGTTTAAGAAGCCTATGAAAAACTTTAAGCATATGGACAAAATATATATCAATCTCAAAGTTTTCATCTGCTGCATATATTGCAAAGTTGCAATGGAATGAGGAAAATCATCTACCAAACAATTGAGCAGCCCCTTAAACAGTCAAATATGAACAATGAATCAACATTATGGAACTAGAATCTAAGTGTTAAATGCTGAAATGGAGCGGGTCAGTTACAGAAAATAACATAGGAGCATGCATGGATGCACAATTATCTGAAAAAAAATATGGTTGCATATAAATGTAAAAGAGAAAGGGCAGAATGTATGATTCTCAAGGAAGAAAAAGAAAAATAGTTGATGCAGGTCATAGAAGAAGGGCAGACGATTCTAAACCTGCCGCTGGAAGTGAATTTATAGACTGCTGGACGACCGGAGACTGCCGGGAAAAAAAACCTTAAATATGAAGTTTCAACAAAAAAATGCCCAAATCAGTCAACGGAGAAGTCGGTGAACAACAGCAGCTGCGTCGCCCTTCGCCGAAGACATTGTCTTTCGTTGGAAACTGCCAGAAATCAATCAACGGAGCAGCCAACATCGCTGGAGAACTCCACAGCGCTGCTTCTGTGGGTAATATGCAGAGCCCTTGACAAAAGTCAAGAGTTTTACGTTTTCTTTAAAAGTAAAAAAAAAAAAAAAAAACGAAAGCCTTAATTTAAAGACAGTTTTGGACTCGGTCAACTTTGACCGAGTCCAAAAAATATCAGAGTACGTACTCGGGTACGTTGACTATACCCGGTATGGTCAAACATGTATCCGAGCCGCACCCAGGTGCGTACCGGTACCCGTACTGGTTTCATACCAGCACGATGCGGGTTGCTCCTTAAGAGCAATACCCATGTGATAGAGATCAAGCCTTGTTATGGTGAGATATGGGAATGCTCCAAGGAGTTGTTGGTAGGGGGTAGAATTAGTTAATAGTTCCCCATTATTAGTCTTCATTTCCACGACCAAGAACTTTAGGAATGTCCACCATTTTATCATATGCGATACTTGAAAATTCAACAATGCTATAAACAAATTTAGTTTGAGGTAGGAGGTAGCCTTTTGAAGAAACTGTACCTCAATGCCAACAAAGTATGTTAGAAAACCCATACTAGACATGTCAAACTTTTGTATAAGATTGTTTTTGTTTCAACTATTCCTTGTTTGTCACTTCTAGTTATAATCATGTTATCAAAATATAATGATAATATGATGATTCTTTCTCTGGAATTTTCAACAAAAAAGGCAGTGTTAGTATCACAAAGAAATGAAGAATGTTTTTAATTTTTGCTAATCCTTGTTGATCACTTATAGTTATAATCATGTCATCAACATATAATAATGATATGGCAATTCTTTCTTTGAAACTTCTAATGAAAAGTGCAATGTTAGTGTAACAAGTTGTAAAATGATGTTGTTCCATAATTTTACTAAATTTAACAGACCAAGCCCTAGGGGTTTGTTTTAAGCCCCTAAGAGTTTGTTTGGCACCAGCAACAAATTCTTACTGTCTACTGAAACTGCCTAAAAAATTGGGGCAGATTCATAGAACCGTGTAACTTAGTGTTGTTAAGATATGGGTTGGATATGGGTCGGGTCAAGTCAGACCCTGACCCGACCCACTTTCTTCACACGCCACTTATAATGTGGGCGGTGCCATACTTGTACTTTTTCTTATTGTTTTGTGTAATTTATTTGTAACACAAAATTGTAATTTGTATAAGTTAATGAGAAGGGGCTGGCGTGAAGTCTAAGGCCCTTATTCCTCTCTCTCTCTCTCTCACGTGCGGCTTGTTTTCTCTTCTCTTTCCCTTCCTTTTCCATCTGGTGGTCTATGTAACATGGGTACGCCTCCAAAGGGGGCGTACCCATCCGGTACCGGTACGGGCCTGGGTATGGCCCCGGTACGCGTTGACCGTACCGGGTATGGTCAACGTACTGGGGACCGTATCCATCCAAAATTGGACACGGTCAACATTGACCAGGTCTAATTTTGTCCATTTTTTTAAATTTTATTTCATTTTAACGTTAAAAATTATTTTGACGTTAAAAAAAAGGTAAAACGAAACCCTCGACTCTCGACTCTTTACCTCTCGTCTCTCTCCGGCAACAAAAAGAACTCTTGTTTCTCTCCGGCGAAGCAGCGGCGACGACTGCGGCTTCTGCAGCGGCGACGATAGGAGGTGACTGACGTTTTTTACATTTTTTGTTTTCATTTTAATCGACCCCTGCCTTCGCCTCCAGCAACGACCGGCGATGAGTTTTCATTTTAATCGACCCTTTCTCTACGGTTTCAAATCTCTCTCTCTCTCTCTGTGTTTCAAATCTGTGAATACGAACCAAGAAAAATAAAAAAACAACATATGCTTTTGTCCTGCCTGCTTCCACTCTCAATCAAAAGAGCTCAGTCACACAGTCAACTGAACTGATGGCTTTATGTTCCAAGATGTTGAATCGTAGGCCTCGACGTCCCTAAATCTTTGATGACCGACCACCAATCCGAGAAGGTTTCAAATCCCTTTCAAATATAATAGATGCCTCCTTTTCATTCTTCAATCTTCACTGTCTTAGAATATGAGGCCTTTTCATTCTTCACTGTCATAGAATTGAATGTGGATTGCATTTGCCGGCAGGGTATTGTTGAATGTGGATTCTGGATTGCATTTGCCGGCAGGGCATGTGAATGAGTGCTGCACTCATGCCGTTGTACTGCATGAGTGCTGCATGTAGATATTAAAACAATACATTACATATGTATTGTATTTGTATATGATTTTGCACTACATGATCCCTGTTTGTATTGGTTATCTTATCTGTTGCAGCTGCAACTCATTTGCTACTTGCTAGGTTCTGTTCAGACGTCAGACATGTTTGTTTTCGACCATGATTTATGTGTTTTGGACCATGATTTATGTGTTTTGGACCATGATTATGTTTGTGTGTTATTCTGTTTGCATTTTTTTGATATATATGTGTGAAATGTGAATTATTCTGTTTGAATTTTTTTGATATATATATATATATATGTCTGTGTGTGTACGGCCGTACCCCCATACCCAAGTTTTTTGAAAATGGTCCGTACCGGTACCCGCACCCATACCCGTACCCATGTGACATAGCTGGTGGTGCACATCAAAGTCTTACATGGTATCAGAGCCAGGTTGGTAAAAAATCTTTGATTTCTGCCCTAATCTTTGTTTTTCCTGCCCTAATCCCACAATCTCTTATTTCTGCCCTAATCTCTATCTTTCTGCCCTAATCCCAAAATCTTTGATTTCTGCCGTGATCTTTGTGTTTCCTGCCCTAAGCCCACAGTCTCTGATCTTTGCCTTAATCTCTATCTTTCTGCCCTAATCTCAAAATCTGCCCTAATCTCTGTTTTCCTGCCCTAATCCCAAAACTGTTGTCGTCTGCCCTAATCCTTAGATCCATTGTGCCCTAACTTCTAAAGTAATCTGCCCTAGCCCCTAAGTTCCTATCCTTGTACGTGTGGCTTCAAAGTTCAAGAATGGACCACAACTGCAATTCTACTATCTTGTCATCTAGTTTCCTCTCTCAACTCATCTCACACAAGTTGAACCATACCAACTATTTGACATGGAAACGTCAAATAGTTCCCTTTATCAAGAGTCGCCATCTCTATGGACATCTCAATGGCACCACACTTGCGCCACCAGATTGGATCATGCGGAAAGTGAAGAATGCTTCAGGGCAAGTTCAAGAAACCATTGCAGAAATTAATCTTGAATATGAGACGTGGATGTCCATGACCAGTCTCTTGTTGCATATATTACCTCTATGCTATCAGAGAAAGTTTTGGCGGACGTTGATGACGATCTTTCAACACTTGAGCTGTGGAATGTACTCGCTACTACATATTCTCAAGTATCAGAAGCGAGATTCCTGCAACTTAAGAGGTAGTTTGAAGATATCAAGCGAGGTACACGCTCAGTTTTGGAGTACATACATGAAATTAAAAATGTCAGCGATCAACTTGCAATCATAGGACATCTAGTTAGTGACAAGGACAAGGTACAACATGCTCTGAGTGGATTGGGGTCAAATTTTGATGTTTTCTGCACTGCTTTAGAGGTATTACCTATTCTTCTCTCTTTTGAAGACCTGAAAGCAAAATTGATTCAACATGAAGCAAGTCGTGTACAACGACGAAAATTATTTCCTTCTGGTAGTCACAATGTGTTGGTTACTGGGACCCATGCTTTGCAAGGAAGTCATCTTATAGTTTGGAACTCATAGGCAGGGGTGGGGAGAGGTATTTTTCCTACACCAAATACAAATGCACAAGCAAATGTACCACGAAGGATACATACTTGTTTTTATTGCAATAAGAGGGGTCATGTGAAGTCAGAATGTTGGCATAATCCTCAACAAAAGGGAAAACAGTTTAGGCGTGACAATAAGGCTGCAGGGTCAACTGTATCGGACATTCCTCCTAACGTGTAGCATATTTTAATGACGGCTTTCTCTAAAGTCAATCTTAAGCAAAATGAGGAAGGACAATGGTATGTGCCCATGTGATTGATGATGCAGGTAAGCTTTCTAGCTCTCTTATTTAGCTAAAGGCTCAGTTGTCAAAGGAGATGATTTCCATCACAAAATATCGCATCGAAATGCACACATATCCATGGCTCATTCCTCCATACCTTTAAAGAATGCTCTTGTTGTTCCAGATGTAATGAAAAATATCAGTTCTGTGTCAAAGCTTATTGATGATACTCATTCCTCTATTGAGTTTACTCCTTCTGTTTATGTCAAGGATACTCGAACCAAGAAGACATTCGCTGAGGGTGTTCGCCAAGGAGACATGTATGTTATTGAAGAAGCTCCAAAGGTGTCCAAGTCATGTGTTTTCAGATTCATCATTTCCCATTCATAGTGAAGTCAATATAACAGAGCATGATAAGCCATCTATTTGGCATGGTCGTTTAGCACATTGTAGTCGGTATTTCATTCAAAGACTTGTTTAATAGAATGGTATTGCTGAACGAAAGCATAGATACATAGTTGAAAATGCACTAAATATGATGCATAACACAGATGTGCCCATGAGTTTATGAACTGAAGCTTTTCATTGTTCATGTCATTAATCAACTGCCATTATCTCTCCTTGAAGGAAAATCCCCTTTCTTTATTTTAGATCAAGAACAGCCAAATTATGATGAACTACGTGTTTTTGGGTGTGTCTATTATGTCCATGTTGATGTTTTCGTGAGAAATAAGTTTCAAGATCGAGCTGTTTTGTGTAGATTATTATAAGGGCTATAGATGTTACAATCCAAAGACTTGGTGCGTGTATATTTCACGACATGTTTTCTTTGATGAGCTCAGGTTGAAGGATTTAAAAGAGCCACAGGCAGCACTTAATGTAAGAGATAATGTATATGATTCATGGCTGAATGCTGAAATATTAGGCCAAGGAGTTGATGCATATCACGCACAAAGTGACAGAATTATTGATGAGTTCGAGGCAGCCACAAATACTTATATGGACATCCCGCCTTTATCTACTCAAACCAACAACACGTCTCCACCTAATCATTTTTCAGGAATGGTATATACTCGACGATCAGTTCCAATAACTGCTCCAGAAACTGCTTCTACTTGCCCACGTAGATCAGAGTGTGTGCGACACCCTATTGATAAATGGGTAAATTATGATAACTTCTATTTGGATTTTTTGCTTTTTATGATAGAATTGAGCAAAAAAGTGGAGCCAAAATGCTATGAGCACGCATGCAAAAGTAAATATTGGATCGAGGCCATGAATGAAGAAATGACTGCCTTAAATGAATGTCAAACTTGGGAGATTGTTCCTCGACTAGAAGGTAAGAATGTAGTGGGTTCAAAATGAGTTTACAAACTCAAGTATAAACCCAATGGAAGCATTGATCGATATAAGGATCGTCTTGTGACTAAAGGCTTTACTCAACAGTATGGAGAAGATTATGATGAAACTTTCAGTCCAGTTGTTAAGATGGGAACGATTCAGTTATCATTTCTCTTGCAGTCTCACATGGATGGACTTTATATCAGTTGGATGTAAAAAACACTTTTCTTCATGGTTTTCTAAAGGAAGAAGTATATGGAACAACCTCCAGGTTATGCTATCAATGATACAACTCAATGTTTGTGCAGATTACAAAAATCGTTGTATGGGCTTAAGCAAACATCTCACTCTTCGTTCAATAGATTTTCTCTCCATATGCCGCAGGCTGGTTTAATCAGAAGTTCACTTGATCATTCCTTATTCATATACCATTCAAATAAAGTTACCACTTGGCTACTCGAATATGTAGATGACATAGTTCTTATTGGAAATTCTTCATGTCAGATATTTCATGTTAAGGAGGTACGAAAAACAAGAATTCAAAATGAAGATCTCGGTGAACTATGGTATTTTTTGAGTGTTGAGCTTGATAGAAAGGGCAACACATTAACTGTTACGCAACACAAATATACTATTGATATTTTGGATAGAGCAGGTATGACAAATTCCAAGCTCATAAATACTCCTAGTGTTCTCAACACAAAATTGAATGCCTCTCATGGGAGTGATACATATTCAAATCCTAGTTTTTATCAGAGTATAGTTGGCATGTTGCAATATTTCACTTTTACACGCTCAGATACAATATATGCAGTGAATCAAATATCTCAGTTTATGCACGCACCTACAGAAGGAGATATGGATGCTACTAAACGTATTTTGTGCTATCTTAAGGCTACTCTTGGGGATGGACTCATCTACACAAGAAAGTCAACTGATTTGCATGGACATACCATTTCCACCTATATTGATGTGGATTGGGCAGGTGATCCAAATGATAGATGATCAATTTCAGGTTACTGTATCTTCCTTAACTCCAATCTTGTTGGTTGGAGTAGCAGAAAACAATGTGTAGTAGTCAGATCGAGCATTGAGGCTGAATATAGGGATGGCTGTCGGCATGGCTGAAGCTTCATTGTTGCATCATCTTCTTGGGGAACTCTCCCTTTCATTGCTCAATCATCTCTATTTTGTGATAACCAAAGTGCCATAAAAATTGCTTTCAATCCTATCCTACATAATCGTACTAAACATGTAGAGATTGATCAACACTTCATTCGCCAGAAGGTTGAGGAGAACAAAATTGTTCCTACTTATCTACCTACGTCTCAACAAGTGGCTGATTTATTTACCAAGGGTCTCACAGGGCATCATTTCTGGAATTGAAGAACAAGTTGTACATGGTCAAACCCCATGCACAACTTGAGGGGGACTGTTAAGATATGGGTTGGATATGGGTCGGGTCAGGGGTCAAGTCAGACCCGACCCACTTTCTTCACAGGCCACTTATAATGTTTTGTGTAATTTATTTGTAACACAAAATTGTAATTTGTATAAGTTAATGAAAAGGGGCAGGCGTGAAGTCTAAGGCCCGTATTCCTCTCCCTCTCACGTGCAACTTGTTTTCTCTTCTCTTCCTCTTCCATCTGGTGGTGCACATCAAAGTCTTAGGGGTTTATTTAAAATGATGTTGTTCCATAATTTTACTAATTTAGCAGACCGAGTTTGTTTGGCACCAGCAACAAATTCTTACCGTGTACTGAAACTGCTTAAAAAATTGGGGCAGATTCATAGAACCGTGTAACTTAGTGTTTCATAAATCTACCTTAAATTTTGGGGCAGAATCACTGGACAACAACAATTTGTTATGAATGCCAAACAGCCCCCAAGGTCTTTCCAAGTTGATGAACTTTATTTTATGGAATTCAGGCCAAGAGGAGCTACCATGCACCATTTTTATTAAGTTAAGCATTCAAAGAAGACTTTTGTAATGTCCATTTAATAAAGTGACCACCTTTTAGTGGAGCGGCAATATGAGCCCTAATAGATGTGGTACATGCTACATGAATAAAGGTTTCTCTATAGTCTATACCATATTCTTGTGCATAGCCTTTAATAAACTAATTTGGCTTTGTATCTTTTTAAACTTGCATCCGCTCTAAGTTTTAACTTTGTACACCCATCTATACCAATGGGCTTTCTATCTTTATTGAGATCAACTATTTCTCAAGTTTTACATCTTTCAAGGGCATCTAGTTCATTTTTCATAGCTTCTATATGTTGGGGCTCGTCTGTAGCATTATGATAGCAAGTTGGTTCTTCAAGAGGAGTGAGTAGCCATGAGACAAAATCTATAATTTCCGGGAAAAAAAATTTTATTGGTGTTGTGATTCTTTAAGATCTAATAACAAAAGTTTAATCATTTCTATTAGGGGACTTGCTAGTAGGCATATTTCTATTCAGAGGTTGATCAAATAGGCTCACTTATATTATGATTGTTTGTCTCATTATTTAATGGAACTAGATTCACATAATCATCATTATTTGTGATAGGTATACGAAGGTCAGATTTCATCTGATGATGGAGTTAAACTTTCTTCAAATGAATTTCTATTTTCAAGGAAATTCACATTTTTGGATACATAGAATTTGTCATTTTTCAAATCATAATATCTATGTCCTTTTTTATTTTCAGCACAATCAATAAAAGCACAAGGAATAACTTTGCCAGAAATTTTATCGTTTAGATCAATAAAAAAACTTCACACTTGCATCTAATATTTTAAGACGATATAGTCAGGGTAAATCTTTAGAAGAGAAAGATTTTGAGTACATGAAGAAGACATCCAATTTGTGAAATAAACAGTTGTACGCGCGTCTTCAGCCCAATTTTTTTTTAAACATTTCTTGAAATAATTTATGTTTTAGTAGTTCCAATTGTATGTCAATTTTTTTCTTTTGGCTAACCCATTTGTCAAGGTATGTTGAGATAAGATCTTTGGTGATTGATATCATTTTCTTCTAAATATTTTTTAAATTTGTTAGAAAGATATTCCAGGGTCAGTCCTAATCATTAAATTGATTTTGAATCAACTTATGGAAAATTTTAAATAATTAAAGACTTCAAATTTAAATGTGAGAAAATCAATCCAAGTATATCTGGTAAAGTCATGAACATAGTAATACAGCCTCCTTTTGAGACTACAGGTGCTCGATCCCCTTACAATCAAATGAACTAATTTAAAGGGTTTAGATGAGAGATAATTTCTTGAAACGAATGGATGTGATTTCATTTTTTTTCCAATATACTATCTTTAAAAATGATTTTTTTTTTTTTAAATTCCTTATGAAAGGATAGAGGAGATAATTTTTTAAAGCTAGGATGCCCTTAATCTTTTGAGAAGAATTTCTATAACTGCTTTTTCCACAATGTTACAAAAAGGTTTTTGTCCAAAATTATGAAGGTCCTTGTAGTATAAATCTGCTGTTCTGTGGCTTTTCCCAATCCGCTTCCTAGACTGGTGATCCTGTAGAATACAATATTTCAATGACAAGATAACATCCTACCCATGCTATGCTCGGTTGTTTGAGAAATAGATAAACAATTTAGGTTTAATTTAAGAATGCATGTAATATTGGGTATTAAAAAAAATCGGATTTTTGAAGATTCTTTTCAAGTTTTCCAATTCTTTCAATACTTACATGTGTTCCATCTATTGTAGAAACATAATTATTTGAATGAATAGTCTTACGTTCGGAAAGAAAAGTGTCATTAGGGGGCACATAGAAGAAGGCACCCTAGTTCAAGAATTCTTATTTTCGTTCGAAGAAGAGGAAATGATGGCTTTGGTGAACGATTTTCCTTTAATTAATGGTTGAAGACCTTGAACAAATTGGGAGAGGAAAGCTTTCATTTCTCCCATAGAAGACTGAATTTCAATCAAAGAGAGTTCTTCTTTCCTTTTCATAGTAGCAACCTTCTTTTCCTCCTCCAACTTCAGACATCTGGGTCTAATATGTTTTAGTTACTTATATCACATTTTTGTGGAACTTTTCATATTTTTTGTTTGTTGAAATATGGAGGTTCATAAAACTTCACAATGTGACATGGCAAACACACTATCAATTTTGTGATTTTGGCTAGATAGCCTTGTTTTTTCCATGGGCTTCTTGAATGGTAGATGGATGCTCTCCTAAGTCACATGGGTACTTCAGTAAGGTCCACTTACCCGCGTCGCCGTACCCGTACCCAAAATGGGTACTTTGACACTTGGGTACCTATAGATCGAAACTGCTTAATTTTACTTTTGATTTAATTATTTCCACCTTACTTTTTATTCTATTCTTTGAATGTGAAAATTCGATTGGTGTTCATATTTGACTAGGGGGCCGTTCGGTTGTCCATATGTTTAAAGTTTTTCATATGTTTCTTGAACACATTGCTGCAAGAGCCGTTGATATATATATATATATATATATATATATATATATATATATACACGGCCGTACCCCTGCACCCAAGTTTTTTGAAAATGGTCAGTACCCGTACCTGCACTGGCATCCATACCCGTACCTATGTGACATAGATGCTCTCTATGAAGAACAGACTGACTTGACTACTTCAAATTCCGTTTCAATAATATTCATAAATTTAAAAAAATTATCTTCTTCAACTTGTTGCCTTCTAAGAGCTAAATCCATTGTTGACCTTGGTTTACGTAGATGAAGCTGATCCCATAGTTCCATTATCTCAGCATAAAATTCTCTAATAGATTTATCCACTTGTTGAGCAAACATGACACTTCTTTGAAGATTTGCTTTATGAGCAGTGTAGTTTAAAATAAATTTTCTTTATATAATTCCAAGCATCATAAGCAAATTGAAAATTGGATATTTGGTCTTGAGTAGCCAAATCAAGGTCTTGCTTAAAGCTAATGAATGGCCTTATCGTATCTATATTTCTAAGCTCTCCATTTTTTATATATTTATTGTGAGCCTTTTCTTTCTCATTCTTGGGTTGCAACTTCTTTTCCATCAACTTTCGCATTAAGAATGAGTCCAGCTTCCTTCTTGGACCCATCAACATATCTCCAGAGGTTTCTCTCTCAAGATATATGTGCGGTAGACAAGGCCCATGTTCTATAATTGGAGGAAGAAAGCTTCGGGTGAGTTGATGTGGAACCAAATTCTTTGTCTTCCATTAGAAAAACAGGTAAAGAAAAGAAGAGCATACCTTGAAGAGAGCAGCTAGGACCACTTATAATATTCATGATAAATTGGCTATATGTTAAGGAGCTGATAGTGCAAGTTAAAGGTTGACAGCAGCCTCAAAAACCTGCTTATAAGAAAGCAGTTCTCAAACAAAAAGGGATTGTGAAAACAATCCACAACAATGTCTACAAAGTAAGACTCCACCAAGCTCCAATATCATGTAATGTGCCAAATGCCTACAAAGTAAGACTCCACCAAGCTCCAATACCATGTAATGTGCCAAAGTTCAAAGGCACTAGCTGTACAAGGAAACCCTTGGTGGAAACAAACTGAAAATCTTGAATGATGAAAACAAATATACAAGAACAAGAAGAAAAAGAGAACCCTCATCCTGCGACAATCTGAAAGAAAAAAGCTATCCTGTATATAGAGGACAGAAAAGGGCTAGCCACAGGCCAAGCCCCAAGGCTAGAAGTCTAGCCATTGAATGCTTGAAGCTAGCTATGGCCAGCTCATAGCTGCTCGTCGCAGCAGAAGAAATAGAAAAAATACAAAAATAAAGAAAAACATAAAGGAAGTAGAATAGAAAAAATTACGCAAAAAGATGCTCAACATTTGGATGTATTTGCAAAAGCCTGCCCAACTTTTGAAGATTTACTTTCCAAGACTTGGTTAGTGAAGTAATTCACAAATAACCGCTTCACTAATAGGAGGGGAATGGGGATGAACAATGTTAAATATGATGAAAATGTACATGAACACCCTCTCACACTCATTTGAGTAATGGAAATGCATTTCTTCCTTTTCCATCCTCCAATCACAGAGCTCCTTCCAAAGTTCCCACTGGTCAACGCTGGTCATATTTGTAAGTAAGTCTATGCCTTCTCTCTCTCTCTCTCTCTCACACACACACACACACACACACACTGTCCACACTAGTTTGGGTGTTTCATTGTGTTCCATGATCGTGCACTGTTGCTAGTTGCTACTCGTGGATTTCAGCTAGCATCTCAACCTCCAGTACATTTTCCGTCATCCACAATTGTGCCCAATCTCACAGCTGCACTGGTATTGAAAAGGGCATCTAAACAGAAAACCCAAAATCACCACTGCTACGGCTGCACCATAAAAAAAAAAGGAACTCTTTCTTTGATATGAATTAAAGCCCATCATATCCTGTATTCTATTGGTACATTTCTTGCTTTCACAGCTTCTTACATAGCTAGGTGCTTTCTGGTAGTATGTAGCCTTAGCCGGGTCATGGCTGTTTATTTTAAGGGTGACGATTAGTGATAAACTGATAATCGACATTCATCAATGAGGTATGCCTTTGTCCACTTTGCAAGATCCCTCTCAGGTTTTGGATAATGGGCATCTATGTTTTGCCAATGTGTTAGCATTTCAACTCAAGAAGCAGGACACTGAAACTCCAAGCATTACTCCTAAGGGTCAACACTCCTAGCTCAATGATCTCTGGTGAAAGGTCTGCTTATGCCTGACAAAGATGAATGCAACATGAAGCTCATCATACAAATGCAATTCACCCAATGATGGGTTAAACTGCTACAGGAAAATAAAACCCTATTTTCTTAAATGCATCCATGCTTCCACTGGTAGTTGGTGTGTGTGTGGGGTGGGGGGGGGGGGGGAATCATGAATGCTAGCAATCTAGCACCATAACCAATGAGCTTTGCAGTTCAAGTGGTGGTCGTCCACTCCTTCATCGATGCTGCCATTGCCACCAGCAGCCGATGCTACAAAAATTTACAATCGAACGTAAAACTGACTTTGTAATTGATGAAAAGGGTGAATTCGTCAAATTTGTAGCCTAAATCTACCTTAAGTTAAATTAACGGTAGTAACAGTATGCACTTATTGGAGAATTTGTTTCAAATGTTAGGCATCCATTTGTTGGCCTTAAAAGTTGAGTGGTAGTCTGTCATTCCATGGAAGGTTGAGCAATGTAGAAACACGTAACGAGATAGGGAGAAGGAAAAGAGACACACAATATACGTGGAAAACCTCAAAGAGAGGTGAAAAACCACGGAGAAGCTCTACCTAGGTGCACTACCGCAACCCTAGGAGAGAGAAAGTCTTATTCCACTTAATCAACAATTACACCATAAGTAAGAATATAAAGAGGGAGAGAAGAGGTGCCGCCTAGGGTACCGAGCCAGCCTCGGTACCCGTGCCCCATAGGACCGGGTCCAGATCTGGACCCGGTTCCCCATTACATCGAATATTCTAACAAGCAATAATATGTAATGTTTTTAAACGAAGATGTACAGAATTGAATATAGGATAAACAGTGATTTTTATCCTTTTAGGCAAGTAGGATGTGATACTGAGAGCATGTTTGAACGATTGGACAGAGTGTCCTGCAATGCATGGACCATGCATAGGGTGTGTATTTCACGACACTCCATCACTTTTATCCTGAACACTAGAAGAAATCTGTTGCAATCTGGGGGTTGCTACAAGAGAGGCTATGTCAGACACTCCATCTCTTGAATGTAGATCTACTCTGGAGAGTCTCATGACACCCTATCTCAGAAAATTAAACGCACCCCAAGTGTTTATGAGATAGGGTAAAGAATAATGTTTATCCTAGTGTGTAGGATGTAAAGGGCATCACTGAACAGTTCATTACTTGATGGACACTTCTGACTTAAGAGCCTAGAGAATAGTCACATATCTCACCAAAAATATTATCAAAAATTTGGAGGCAGCCGATAATATCAGCAAGAAATTACGGCATCCTCAAAATATTGCGGGAAAGTAAATATTGTGATGTTGTGGCAATAATATCACAGATTTTTCCATTTTTAGAAGCATCATTTGCTGTTCGTGTACACTTCCTACTTTTGTTTCTTTTATAATTTTAAAATATTTACAAATATTTATCATTTTCTAAGAAAAATAGTAGAAATAACAAAATTTTAATGAAACTTCTTATAAAAGCCGTCTGGATAAATTGCCGAGAATGGTATTGGTGACTATAACAGCATGGTTGGAGATAACTTTTAAAGCCTTAGACTAGTTGTTGATTGTTTTCAACAGAAATGGAGAAATCTTTACTTCAGTCCTTGATGTCAGAAACTGTGGTACTTGCTCATCAAGTATTGTTGCTCATTTTGGAATTTGTATCTTTATCTGTAGACTATTTTAGTTGGGATCTTGAAACTTCCAATATTAATTGTTGGCAATAGAATGATTAACAGCATATCAGTAATTGGTTTCACAATTTTTTTGCTCATTGTGTTGGTGGCCTCTTTACCGATTATCTAGCTGAATAATTGTCTTGCCTACAAGTCTTGTTGATCTAAATGTCAATCTGTGGTTTTTTATATTTCAGGTTTCTAGCTGGAGAGATTTCATGAAGACGGGGAAGAAAGTAAGTGTAGTTTCCAATCATCTTGTAGACCTTGGTATTCTTATCTGCAAACTGCTAATAATGTGCGAATGACATGACCTGGAGCCTGTTTTTGAGCATATTGGTTTTATAACTTGGTTTTGGTGTAGTTGTAAAGCTAGGTTTCAGTTGTGGATGGCACATCAAAACTTAATTGAGTTTAACTAACCATGTTATTGTTTGGGTGATGAATAACTAAGTTGTGCTATGTTTCACGTAAAATGGAATGGGTACAAGATCAGATCAGTACCTAAGATGAATTCAATTTGTTGTTGAAATTCTGCTTATAGTCAAGATTGAAAGTTCTGTTTCTTTGTCTCATGCATATATTGAAGGTATCAGTTTCATGCACATGTCTGGGTTGGAAAATGGTCTTACAATGTGAATGTTTACTTGCCTCTTATGTGTGTATGCCCAACGACGTGAAAGGATATGTCTTTTGCATGAAGACACATACACAAGCTAGGAAGATAGCCCACTAAACATTTGTTGGCAGGGGCGGAGGGAGGGGGGCCCCGCCTGGGCCATGGCCCCACCACAACGAATTGAAAAAAAAAAAATTATATTGAAAAAATTGAAAATTTTTAGTTGCACCATGTATTGTTTGGATTCAGGTTCAGTTTGGCCCCACCCGGATCCAGAGGTTGAACTGTTTGGCCCCACCCGGATGACCCGCCCCTGAAAAAACCGTAGTTCATACCATCGTGGAACTTCCAAGGAAAAATGGTGTTTTTCAGATCTTGTTTTTTGATGTAGACTATAAAGAGACGGCTGTTCCTAGAAAAGTCCAAGGGGGCTCATAACCTGAAATTTGGAAATAAGGGATGGAGAATGAAAAAAACAAAAAAATCACAGTGCAAATGACTATGGAGGAAATCTGTGCTTCTTGCACTTTCTCTCTCTCCATGAGAAAAAAGAAAAAAATGACAGTGCAAAGTGCAAACGACTATGGAGGAAATCTGTGCTTTTTGCATTCTCTCTCTCTCTATGATTCAAGAAGGATTGCCACTTGGGAGTTTGAACAATGGTAAGAGAAAAAGAGAGGAAGATGCTCCCTGGTGTTCATGTGTGGCCTGCATAGAGAATGCAATGTGAAAGCCACAATTCGAGGACTGCACTTACAAAAAATAAAATATCAATACGATAGGGAAAAGGCACTTAATAAATATAAAAGTAAGACTGTTTGTTAATGAGAAATATTTTGAAGAAACATTCTTACAGGAGCGAGTGATTCCTCCCTTTATACGGGAGCTGGACTGGCTGTTGGGTGTGTCCCAATGGCTAGAAGTCTACCAATTGGGACTGTTGAACAGCCAGTCCATCTGGGTCAAGAGTAAAAATGGAAAATACAGTAGAAAAGAAACAAAAGGTGCAAAAAGAAAAGGCAAATACATAGATAATATCATATATATATATATATATATATATATATATATATATATATATATATATATAATCTAGACACACACATGCACACCATTGTCATAAATATCATTCTTAGGATCTTGTCAAAAAGGTTTTCTCGGATGTTCATTAATAAGGTTGTTCTCCTTGGGAAAACCTTGAGAACTTAAAATTAAAAAAAAAAAGAAAAATATGAAAATATGGGTTTCTTACTAACCAAAAACATTGATAAAAATTCAAAATATTCTATAATGTGTTAAAAGAAGCTTCATGAAATTAAAATATAGTAAAATTCTTCTTTTGGGAAACTGAGAAATCAAACATGAAAAGAAGCATGATAAAACATGTTATTTTGGTTTTGGTGCTTTTTTTTCCAAAGGCCATGATTTTCCTTTTTTTCCCCCATTTATTTTCCCTTTTGCCTTTCGTTTTGAGAAAATTGCTATGTTTGTGACAGTGATATACATACCCTACAATATACTGGTTGCTACAAAAATGTTGCCAAGCATAATGGTTGCTGAAGGAATAAACATGACTTGTAGTGAATCGGAAACTATATTGTAAAAAATGATAGGTGTTGCCTAGGTGGACTAGGGACATTAACTCATTAAGCGGTCCAAGAAAACCAAAAAAATGAAATCTAAATTGCAAAGATTAACTACTAAATTAAAAAATTTCTTAATGAAAAACCTATAATTATAAACTTATAACCGATGTTGTAAAAGGCCTATCGTAAGCCGTATTGTTTCGGCTTTAAGATACGCCGTATCGTATTGTAACTGTATCATAATTTTTTTTAATAAATCAGAAAAAATAGGAAAAAAATCGAAAAAATCAATAAAAAACAAGAATAATATGTTCTTCATAAAAAACATGTTTTACTGAATGATAGACTTATTATTGCTATAAAGTTACAGTTCATCATTCGTAACATCAAAATTCATAACAATATCAATCTAAAAAGCACAATAAGTCAACAATTACATAACGTATATCATAATTTCATAACCATAGATTCATAAGTCATAAGGTATTAAGGTCTATAAGTATATGAGATATCACATCAAATGTCATGTATTATATCACAAGATGATAGTGAAATTGTGAAAATGTTCAATGTCAATACATATAAAATGAAAGCACTCTTGACTCTCATTCATAATCTTCATCATATTCATTTTCATCCTCATCTCCATCTTCTTCTTCATCTTCATCGTCACGATTTAAGAAAACCCCTTTCCTCCCAATGGGAATCAGCCACCCATGCACAAATCTATGGTTTAATCGATGATTCAACAATTGAAATCAATGATTTCCCTCCACGGCAGCACAATCTCTAGGTTAGAAATGAAGAAGGGGTAGATTTTTATAAAGAAAACTCGAAAAAGGGATTTGAGCCTTCTTTTTCTAAAATAAGCCGTATCGTACGTATCGTACGATACAGACACGAGACACCCTTATTTATGATACAGGGGGATGTATCGTATCGTATTTTGCAAACGATACGATACGTATCGTATTTTGCAAACGATACGATACGTATCGTACGATATGTACGACACTGCTTATAAGAGCAAATGCACTAGAGTATTAACTATGTCACATGGGTGCTAGTGGGGGTATGGGTGCAGACAAAATTCAAATTCATGGGCATGTAGGTACACACACAACACACACACACATGATATGAATACATTCATTAAAACTTTAAACAAACCAAAAATACATTCATTAAGATTATCAATCAAGTAGAATGCATATAATTATATTGTAATGTATGAATATATAGATTCTTCATATGTTGTATATTAATAATTACAGATACAATAATATATAAGATTATGTATGCAGGTGCAGTCATGAAAGTGGAAAAGGGCAGTTGTAGTGTGTAGAATGGTAGGACTTAAAATGTTGGCCAATCAAAAGTGGAAAAAGAAGGGAAGGAAAAAATGGTGGAAGATGTAAAAAATGACGGGAAGATGTAAAAATGAAGATGCAAGGAATGAGGTAAAGGAGAGGAGCAGTTGGCTAAAAAAAAGGTCATAAGTAAAAATGGATGAAAGAAGAGTCGGTCAGCTCTGATCATGTCCAAAAATGGTGGGACACCACCCAGGGTACGCTACCTATACCCGCGCCCGTGTCCACCCGAGTCGACATCAACACTTCATGTACACAGCTGCACCTGTGTATAGTTTGTCACATATATTGTTCTTGGGAAAAGATAAGCGAGGTTTCTCTCAGGTATTTTGGAAAGATCTAGGGAAATTTTAAAAATGAAAAATCCTAAAATTTAGTGAAACATAAAATAAATAAAAAACAATAATCACAAAAAAGAAAAGGCGAAAAAATCGCCAAAAAATCAGAAAGAAATATTCATGAAAAAATCTCGAGATTTTCGTTTTTGCTGAGATTTTTCCATTGTAATCATTTTAATCGCTTACTCATAAATGTCGAGAGATTTTCAAAAATCTTGCAATATCAGACTACTAAAAATTAAATATTCAATAACATAACAATAAACTTAATTAAAATTGGAAAGTTAAAAACTTTGAACAATTAAATTTTGAAATTTATAGAGCATGAAGGGAGCACATTTACAGGTTAACACCAGTGTTTACTGTTTTCCAATTTTATAAAGCATGAAAAATCCTCTAAGTTCTTAAATGCCATCCGCTAAAATTTTAATTCTAATTTCTAAAACCTAAAAACCATCTAAAATATAAGATTACCAATCTAATACGAAAAGCAGAACATAAATCATCAACCTCATCACAACTTCCAGCCTAGCTGCATAAAAGCCTAGGTTTTCTCCTTTAACAATGTAGATTTCTCTATTTGTCTTCCTTTCAATTCTTTTCTTAGGCTGCCTAAGGCAGATTTTCTTTTCCTTTTCTTATTCTTCTTCTAATATGTGAATTACCTTTTTTTTTTTCGTTTCTTCCTCTTCTCCTTTTACATAGATTTGGTTCTCCTCTTTGACTCATTCTTTTTTCTGTTGCATTTCATATCATACTACAAGTATATGTATGTGTATGTGTCTATCATGAAGAAACAACCAATTAATTGTGATGAATATAATGATGATTCATGTTCCTTCTTTTTTCAGTAGATAAGTAATGTAAAATTTTAGTTTAGGTCCTTACAAAAATTAGAATTAGAGATTTAATTTAACATTTAATATTGCATCCCAGAGGTTCTTTACAAGCTGTGACGTAAACATTACTTACTGTGCATTATAATTGTTGTGCTGTTATAAATTGATAAAGTTTTTCACTGAAAAATGCTCCAATTTTTTCTTAATTTAACATTTAATATTGCATCCCAGAGGTTTTTTTTTTTGTTAGTTTTTTGTTCAACTTAATGCCAAAATCCTGCCTGAGTTGTTTTTTATAAGTTAGCGTTCCATAATCTGGAGTACTTTGGTGAATAATGGTGTTCTGGAAAGACTAACAGTATTATCTTCCCTTTTTCTTTTGTTGGGGGAACAGGGAAAGAAGGGTGAAATAAGACCTCCAAAACTGAAAACAGAAGACCCCAACAAGTCCTATGTTCAAAGGCCGGTTAAGAGAGGGTGAAGTTAGCATTAAGCTTCTCCAATTGTAGCTGAAGATGCTTGTGCTGTTGAATGCTACATGTTAACCTCGTGCCCATGTATAAATTTTCACAGATGAATATGCTATTTGTCTACATATAAGGAAAGTCCCGTGCATGTTTTATCCAATTTCATTTGAATGGATAAAGAACTGGGATTGGTATCACTAGATTCCTTGAAGCATGCAGCAGAATATATTTTGATCTAGACCTCACCTGACAGGTTGATGCGGTGTGCACCGGTGAAAACACGTCAAGGGTCCGCTTTCTCTCTCACTCAGTGCTCTTCGCTTGTTTCCAGTTATTATAGAGCTTAGCAAGTTGAGGCAGTATGCAGGTATATTTATTGAAGAAGGTAATTTGAACCATGTCATGAGTTTTAACTTTCAATAGGTGCGAGAGATTTGGGAAATTTGAACCAAGTCATGAGTTTGTAACTTTCAGTACATGCGAGAGATTTGGAAATACTTAGCATCGTAGGGATAATAAACCTTGTATCCAGGAAACCTATAGAGAATGATGGCCGTTCATACCTGATAATCATTTACATCTTAGTTTAGATTTCTTGGGGTACTGAATGGAAACAAGCTACTGGGTGAATATATAGTCAGACCAAGTAACTTGTAGGCTTTGCCCGAGTCATTGGAGTGTTGGGCTCATGCTCAGCTCTTGGATTTGGAGTCCAACACATGTATGTCACTTAAGCCGGGGTGGATTATATGTGAGCATAGTCAGCAGTGGTCCCATTTTGAAAAATTTGTAGAGGATGGTGAGTGAGCTTAATTGGTTTGGCTTGAGCAATGCTCTTTTGTGTGTTGCACCTAGACAAAGCTATGGAGTGGAATGAGATCTGTCAGATGGGATGGGTGCTTGAATTTGTCTTGAGCTGGCGATTATTAGAGTTGGACAAGCCTTTTCTCTAAAAAAGGACTGGCCTTCTTTTCTCTATAAAAATATTCCCAACCTATTTTTGGTATTGGTTGTTGATGATAAGCCAGCACTAGATGGAACATTCAAGATATGAAGTTTGATGTGTCGTCTTTTGTGGTATAATATTCCTTTAGATATCCTCCCTTCTTTCCAATGTGCCATGTTTTGTGGTATATAACTCCTTTAGATATATCTCCTTTTCCAGCTTACAAGTCCACCATATTGTTGCCTTATGACTAGGAATGTGCACCCAGCTGCTACATTCACCACTATTTAACTTTGAAATCCTTGGCTAGATTGACAATATAGGTGGTTTTATCTGCGTCAATTAAGATGGGTATCTTTTGGAACAAGTGTAACTGCTGAATATGACTACAAAATTGGATGGTTCACTTAAGAAGAAGCAACCTGCAACAGTTCAGTAAAAACCTGTGGTGCAATCTTTTTGGGGTATTGCATAGCATTTTGAGCTTTGGCTTAATGGCAAGACTGTGCATTCATTGATGTTATGACCTGTGACAACCCTTTGTATGTGATGACATGCTCCTGGTTCGATTCAAAACCTCCTTTCCAGCTGGGTCCTTCTGTTGGTTTGAACCCTTTTATATGCCCATTCTCTAGCCGGCGTGATCAATCTCGTCGACTACGATCTAATCCACTTGTACGGTTGGGCGATGGAAAGTAGTTCTTGTTGAGTAAATGGGTGCACTAAAAGCTTTTAAAAAGTAATATTTTAAGTTAATGCTGATAAGAGTTTGGTCGCTTTTGTGAGTGAAAGCGACTCTTCCACCCAATACTAGTGAGTTCGCCAAGCAAATCTTGACAGCTCCTCCTTGTCTGCTGCCACAATTGATAAAAGAATTTGGCTATTTTGACCTATATCTCCTCTCTGATTGTGTTGACTTCATGAAAGGGGGGCTTTTCTTGCCCTTTGATAAAGTGACAGTACGATAATGGCTGGCTACTCCACCACATTTACCCTTCTCAATGCCAATAATAATGAAAGTAATTCACCAAAAAAGGAATTTCGCGTTTAATGTGGGGAGACCTGGCTCAAGGTCAACCATCCAAGCTCCACTTTTACTTGTGGAAAATGATGTGGATGGTATGTGACAGCCACATCTTTGTTTTCATATATATATATATATTCCAATAGGATCCATTTTGCCGCGTAGTAAGTTGACTTAAAAGACTTCTGAGATGAAGGTCAACCAATTTAATGGACCAGATGTCTCTTTTGAAAAAAATGATGCATTAAGCAGGAACATTTTTGCCTGGAAACACAAACAATCCAAAATTGTAGTTGTACTGTTCAGATTTTGCCCAAGAGAAAGCCAACTTTAGACGTAGGCATTTGACATGCTATTCTTGAAACTTGAAAATATGAATTGGGTTTTATTATAGGCTAATTTAACTTGTAGTGTCGCTTATGCTGAACAAGTAAATGTTGAATAAAATTCACATCTTTAGGATGGCAATGACGTTTCTGTGGATTGTTGAATCCCGCGTACAAGGACTAAATTTTTAGTGCCTATAATCGATCTGTTTCTTTCTAAATGATGGGCCCACATTGACAGGTGATACAAGGTTTTGCATAATGAAGTTGACGGTTATGGATCTGACTCACCTAGTATGTGATATCTTTTTTCTGAAAGAGAATAGCCTTGTGCATGCATGCATGCGTGAGTGTGTGTGTGTGAGAGAGAGAGAGAGAGAGAGAGAGTAAACTTATATAGCTAATCATTATCAGATAGGGATGCCTAAGCATAATGAATTAATGTATAATTTAGGAAATGAACCTTGCATCTAGGTTAGTTTTGTCTGTGAGAAATCTTTGCCCAATCCACAAAGATGACCCAACCAAAAGGCAATGAACAAGGACCACTGAATCAGATCTAATCTTATGGAGATTATCATCAGAAGTATGAACAACTTGCATGTGCACCTAGGTGTTGTGCCCCATGTTGTTTTTTTTTTTTTTGGTTTCCCTCTTCCAACTTTAGGAAAGCTTGGTTGTGGTCTTATGCTTTCCATGGTGCATATTGTACATACTTCGAAGCCACACACAGTGCATAGTGGCAGAAGAGGTCAGGTTTTTGAGAGTCTTCTTCGTCCTTTAGAATTGGGCCTACCATGTAAGTGATGATGTCAATTTCCCGCCACTTAAGAACCCAAGTCTGACCCGAACCAGTGCACTTGGGAGCTGACCTGCACAAAATGTCAGAAAAGGGAAAAGTGGAAAACGAAAAAGGGAAGAAAAAAGATAGGGGAGATCCAATCCACCAAATCTTTAGGCTTTCAGTGTTCAAGCTCTAGGGTGGTGCCACCAACAGGAGTTAAAGTTTTTCAATGAAAAGGATGGAGCGGGGAGGTAGGTTGATACAAAGAAAAAAGGAAGATTTTTTTCACGGCTAATATTATTGGCTATTCAAAATCATCGATATCGGAATCTGGAAGTTTTGTAATGATGGATAATATGGGCAGTTTGTTTTGAATAATACTTATCATCAAAATTTTAGTAGCCGATTTACCACTAAAGAAATGTACATGTTCTTAAGAAACTATGTTCTAAAAACAATAATGACCCAATAAAGATTAAGCTTTATGGTTTTCATAAATAAAAAAATAACTTAAAGAATATATATATATATATATATATATATATATATATATATATATATATATATATATATATATATTATTTATTTATGAAAACCATAAGCACTTAATCTTTATTGGGTCATTATTGTTAGAGAGAGAGAAACAAATAATAGCATACAGAGAGAATTCAATAGGCATAACTAAGCTGGTTGTGCTAGAGGCTTGTGAAAAGAAGAGCTTCTAGTTCAAGTTTTGTAGGTAGAATACCTTTGCTTTCTTCTTCAATGGCAGGGCACAATACTTAAGTTGACGGGAAAATTTCTCAAAACCTTCTCACTGCTGGGTTGGAATCTGCACCTCCCCTCCATCATTGTTGACGGGAAACTAAAACTGATATGGCTGCTGAATACAGTATTGAATGATAATATGCATGGCCACTTTCCTCACAATTATATTAACTAAACCCCACAAACGTGTGTGCACACACATACTGCTCTATTCCATGGAGACAAAGAAAACATGATGATTGCTAGCACCACTTACCAGGGGACAAAGCAGCAGACCGCGACCAGCTTACTTGTAATCGCCACCCTACAAACACACTCTAAAATCTAGTGTGACAACTAGACAAGCAAGGCAATCACTCAGCTATAAAGTTAGAAATTACAGATTAAGGGGCACCAAAAATTTAGATTTTAAAATTTAAGGGGCACATGTGTATAAATGCATACAAATTAAGAAGATCGCATAAGTAAATAAGCTAATTTTAGTCGGTTGGTTTGGGTAGTAGCCTACACCAGTCCACACCTACCTCCGCGACTGACAACTATATATATATATATATAAACAGCTGCAGAAAAAACAGTCCTTGTTAGGCCTGGCCTGGTAATCCAGCTGAACGAACACAGAAATGTGCCTTTGAGCTTGAAGGGTTCGCAATTTGTGATAATCTTAGTGCTGTACAAATGCTTAATGTAAGTGTGCTTGAGTGTGTCATTAAGTAATTGTTTGACTTGATCAACACTCTTAGAGAGCGGAAACTGCTAACTTATAGGATTTGAATGATTTTTTTTATATACACTTGCAAATATGTGGCAAGCTTGCAGTGGTGCAGTTAGAAATTTTATTGAGTTGGACATGTACCGACATATTTTCAAAGGAAATCAATTTTACAAGTGAAGACTATAAAGTATAAGAAGAGCTCTTTTTTTATTGTGTGTGTGTTTTCTTGTACGTTCATTTTGTTGGTGTTCTTCCAGCGTTATCGGAACAAAAATACCATTTATTTTGCGGTTGTCAAAGTTTGTTAGAAGTAGCGGGCTTTCAAGTAATAATTTTTGTCCAACACCGTTTGTTGGAGAAACAAATTTCCATCTAACACGGGTGGAAGCATGTGGGCATGTGTAGGCGATTGCCCCACAGACAGACACACAAGTGTTTATTTTCGTATTGATACATCAGAACAATGTTTTTTATCTACATATTGATGCTTCTTAAAAAAATTTTAATTTTATTACTAATGCCCCTAAGCAAAAAATTTCTAGCTCTACCATGGTACCTAATGATTTTAATAAAAAATGTGTACTAAGATCAGTGGCAAAGCCACATATAAGCTGGTGTCGGCAGAAGTACTGATGGACTGATGTCTCAATATTTCTTTATTTTTACATCGACTGCTTCAAATATTTACTTTTTTAGTCATCTAAGTGCCCTTTAGGATCTAGAAACTTTTAAAAGAGTACTTCTCTAGCAAATTTTTTCTAACTCTGCCACTGGTACTAATAGTATAAAAATAAAAACAAAATAAAATACATATCTTGTTGGAAAAACCCAAAGGAAATTGCATAAGCACAACATGGAACTGGTTTAAGAAAAGGATATTTATGTCCTCTTTTTCAGTTTTTGAATTGATATCTTATTTTTCAAGCAAAATGAAAGGAGAAAAGAATAACTAGAGAGGAGTGACACTACTTATAAGCTCTAATTCAATGCAAATGAACTGCAGGGTCCACGACTCCCCACAAAAGGCAAACTCTACTCTACACCAGCAATCTCATACAGAAAAGGATGATAGACATTTAGATTTTGGCATCTCACTGTCTAAAATAACTTAGACAACTCGGTTTAACGCCATCATCTTCGAGAGGGTTGCTGTTCTGGCTCCAGTTTAAGAGTGTCCATTTCTTGTGCTGCAAAAGGAGGTCACTAATATGTAAGTTGAAGCGCATTGGGAATGACACACCAAAAAAGTGACTATGAACATTTTACAAAAAAGATGAGTGCTTTTATATTCACTTAATACACCAATCTTATTTTTTTTTATAAACTTCTACATGCATTTGTTTGAACATCCCCGACGATATTGGTGGTGGAAATTACATGGATTTAAAGCAAGCCGGTTGACTAAGCCACAACCATATATCGATTCAATGTCAATATGAAAAGATAATACAACAGCACCTTCTTGGCATCTTCAGGACAGGAGGCAGCTGTTTATCGACTCGTCATTTATCTTTTTCATTATTTTATTGAAAAAAAATTATTATAATTGAATGCTGCACGAAGCCCAAGGGCGAGTGATGTGGGTCAAGCGATGGCTGGTTTCATGACCAGCAAAAAGCATATATATATATATATATATATATATATATATATATATATATATATATATATATATATATATATATATATATATATATATATATATATATATATATATATAACAATCAAATTTTGTCCAGTGAATCTCACTCTTCTCATTTTCTTTTTCTTTTTCTTCGACCTCTTTCAAGTAAGCAAGAAGTTCATCTCTACCATCCCAAGAAGCTCAAAGGCCTGTTCATTCCTCTAAGTTATTTCATTATTTGTAATAACAATTGTACATCTTTTTATTTAAATGCCACACCCTTCCACTTTAAAATGCTTCAACTTAAATGCCACACCTTTCTACTTTAAAATGCAGGAGTGTAAGTCCTTTAATTTGGGACAGAAAAACTCCTTGTAAGGATCATTTTTTTATTCACTTCATATCGTTACATAAAAATTCATTGTCACAAAAAATGTCATTTTATTAGAAACAATGCGAATAAAACGTTATAAACAAGTCAGTCGTATAAAAGGTAAAAAGAAACGTGTTTAAAAAAAAACCAAAAAACAAAAAACACATATAATATACTTGTTCTTGTTTCGTTTTTTGCCTTTTTTCGGTTTTTATTAATTTTATTTTTTTTTATAATTTTTAAAATCTATTAAATATTTTAAGTTTTTTAAAAATTCATCAAGATATACAATTTTATCATATTATAATCGAAAAATTCATCACGGTATAATACCCTTACATGTTTTTATGATAATGCATAAACTTCAAAAGATGAAGAAAATTGGAGGTGAAAGTGAAAGGAAGAAAACAAATGACCATGAAAGAGAAAATAGGTGGACTTTGGAGGGGGGCGAATCCCGGGGGAATCCGGCAGCACTGGAGAGCGGATCTCCTTCGGGCTGTGGTCCACGTGCCAGACTGCCACTCGTACACGGCATGGACTCCACCAATCAGAGACAAGGTAGTCCCCACGCCAATCATTCCGGCCATATCGCCACTGTCCCTCTCCTCTTCTCCCGCCTTTTCTTCACCGGCGACGCGTGGACGGCTCAAGGTTCGGCTTCGCCTTCGGCTTCGCCTTCGGCTTCGTTTCCAGGCACGGCAGCCGCCGCGTTCCCCGGCCACGGACACGGACGGGCAGAATTCCGTCCCTTCCATATTATCGTCGTCAATTTTAAAAAGTTATTTATTTATGAGCGGGCCAATCTTTTCTTATATTCTTTATGTTATGCGGAGAGGGAGACCCTACTTTGATCTTGAAGCTTTGATTTGTCTGATTTTGTCTTCTCTTCTCTATATAGTTACATAATGGCCTAGTTTATGGTTGGGCTATGTCAACTTTGAGCTTAGGTGTTTGATAGGTGGGGACATTTTTTCTTCTAATAGAAAATCAACGGATGTTTCTCCTCTAACATCTAGAGCCTCTCCACCCAACTTTTTAAAGTGGGTTATTCTCGTTTCCAAACATGCTTGCTTTTTCAGTTTTGAAGCTCAAAAGTAGGGGTCGAGCCACATGTAGACTTCTGCCGAAAGTTGCACAAAATTTATCTATGTATATGTTGGTTACCTTTGGTTATTTGTTTATTTGTATGTTGGTGCCCCTTAATCCACTTATTATACATTTGATATATATATATATATATATATATATATATATATATATATATATATATATATATATATATATATATATATATATATATATATATATATATATATATATATAGTGTGGTGAACGCGTGTCACAGTCTGTCATGCAGATAAAATGTTGAGTGGGACGAAGACGTTTGACATAGCTGGTCAGCAGCACGGGAAAAGGTTGGCCATGAGATCCTAAGATCATGCAGACCATAAGCGGGGGCACATCCACATGCGCATGCACATATAAAAGCTCGAGATGGAGACATTCGACGACCACAGACATGTGGCCAATGTTGATTAGCTTACAAATAAGCGCGCAAAATTGAAACTTTATCCATCCCCCAAGGTGGTGTTCATGGCGGAGGTGGTGGTGGATCCACGTTGCTTAGAATATTTCTTGGAGTCTTTTAGGGTGACGGTTTTGGAAGGGTATTGCTTACAAAAGTGCATGGCCATTATTTTAAGAATTCAAAATCATGTTCACAAAATGCAAAAATTCAAGGATGCACCAGGTTTTGCACTTGGCTATTTAAATCAATTCATCTTCGTCCAAGAAAATACTAAAGGTGAAGAAAAAAAAGAGAAAAATTAGTGCTTTTTTTACTATTGAAATGAAATTAACGAATATTAAAATCAGTCGGGGAGAAAAATTTAAAGTCATCGATGGGTTCTTTTTTATTTTTATGATAAGCCAGTATATATCCACCATACCCAACAGAGAGATGAACTTTCCACCCAACCCCTTGTCCCCTTACAGTATAACCTAGTATGCTTTCGGAATTTCTGGGTGCTGCCCTCACTAGGCTTGAACTTGTGCATCAATAGCCACTTCTTTTGCCATACAAAAGGCTGTCGCTGCTAACAATCTAAATGGAGACTGACCACTTACCATTCCCGGCCACAAGGGTTGCACCAGCCCCTTGAAGATAGGTTCTTTATTTTGATGGCAAAGTTGAATCACACTTACAGCAATGAGATTCACTCTTCATAGGCATAGGCATATGTTCTTTCCATCTTTAGGGAACGAACAAGACCTAAATAATCTCTTTCTGTTGAAGGTGTAACTTTCAGTTTTTCTTAAGGAACATGTTAAACTAATTGTAACCAAGAATAATTAGCACTATGCTTTTGGCAAAAAAATAAAATGTTTGGAACACCAAATCAAGAATACAAAATTTGTCGGGTGTGCAAATGACTTATGGGAGACTTCCCGGTTGTTTTAGTAGACAATCCCAGGGAAAATGGGAAGTAGTGGTGCTGACGGTGATGCTTCATGTTTCAAGTAGTTAATTAATTTTAGCTAATAAAATTCTATGCCTCCTCATATCTATTGATTAAGTTGACAATTGCATAATTAAATATTTGCAAGTGAAGCATATTAACTTTTCTTCACTAAAAACATATACTTTTTACCTTTTCCCCCCCACCAATTTCAATTAAAATAAAATATAAATTAGTGAAAAGTATTGCTGACGTACTTGGCTCCAAAGGAAAAGTAAAAAGCTGTGAAAGAGTCGGCGGCCAATTTGGAAAACATTCACCAATCCTGACAACAACTTTCACTCCAAAAAGAAAAAAAAAAAAGAAAGAGGAAGGAAGAAAGAAATTATTTCTTTTGTTCCGCTTGTCTAGTGGATGTCCGCCGCTGACGCAAGCCTCAAGCCCCTAAGAAATTACCTAGCTGGACTGCAACACAGTAGGGGTCTGGTGGAGTTCAGAACCATTGGATCAGATCGAGCAGCCTATTATTGACCGCCGGATTTAGGGCAAAGTCTGTTGGCCGTCGTCTTCTTTCAGCCCCTGGGTTGTAACCCTAAAATTGTAGCCCTTGGATCATGAAGCCGGAAATGGCGATCACATGCATGAATCCGGGCATTCTCGATGAGTGAAAGGATTACGACCCCAAGTTGAAGGCGGCTTTGAGTTTGAATGTCAAGCAGGCTAATTAAGAAGTTGCTATAAAGCGTAGTGGATAACAAAAGTTATTGAAAGAAGCTTTGTGCTCCGACTGCAGACTCAGTCAATGCGGCATCTCTTGGCCCACACATAAGGAACCTAGCCTTGACAGTGCCACATTGTTAATAAGTAAAAATGGAGAATTCAAGTTCATTTTGGTTGGATCAGAGGGTAATTTGGGTGGTGAACTGATGGAATTGTTGTCTAATTCTATATGAAATTTAAAAAAACAAGGAGTTTATGTTCTATATATGAATCCTATAGAATTAGATCATCACTAAATGTGACTATGTCTTCTTTAGGGGTCGTTTGGGTAATGGTAATGGTAACATATTTTTTTGTTTTTATGAACCTATCCCAAAAACCCGGGCAGGTTCATGAGATACTAAAACTAATGTTTTATAAAACATTTTCAAATTTTGGGGAAGGTTCATGGAACAATGCAATCAAAGTTGATGTAGAGTATAAAAAATAAGAATGTGAAGAAGGAACAGTAAGTGCCATTATGCTAAGAAATTGGGAAATAATTAAACAAAGCAAGACACTATAGAAGACCAACAACAATGGGGAATCAAATGTGGTCGCTTATCTTGGTCTAATGGTGTAGTGCTTTTTCTTTGTTGGGCGATTGTAGGGGGAAAGAAATTTATTCAGTGTGTTGGCTAAAAGAAAGATGTGGGTTTTTACTACAATAGGTAGAATCTCTAGACTGTGAAGATGGAGTAGAACATATGTTTATTTTATTTTATACATATATTTTTGGATTGATAATAACAAGTGGAATGCTTGGGCCATAGTGCCAAGCCCATTGCTAAAATAAGTGAAGCAAAAAGGTGGAGGAATAAGCATTGGGATCTCCCTTTTTCTTTTTGGTTGTTTCTTTTCTACCTCAATTTGTGTGTATTTTTGTTGCTTCTACTATGTTTGCCTGGAGAGAGAGAAAAGATAAACTTGTTTCTGTTATGTTGCCCTTGTTGTATATTTATTATTTTTATTATTATTAATTGAATTAAGAGTGGCAGTGGACTTTATGGAAGTGGGTTTTCTGATGAAGTGCTGAGATCAGCATCTTTTACAAAGCTTAAACAATTGCACCATCATCTTTTGGATCTTCTTCTCCTTAGCTATTTCTCCCTCCTCTGTCTCTGTGTGATCTCACACACACACACAAGGATAACATCACTTCTATTATTGGCTAACGTTGCGGTGCTCTTTGTTTTTATAAAATTCGTCTACGCCAACTTTGCTGCAGCAGAGAACAGCTTATCAAATTATCTTGCGTCCAACTCATGTCTGTCCAACTTTGGACTCTCTCTTTCTCTCTCTCTCGCCACAACTTTCGAGAGGTTGCTGTAGAATTACATAATGTGTTGTCATGGAAAGAATTTTTCTTTTAAATATTAACTCCAATCATGCGTGCATGCAAATGTACTTTAGAATATTTTTGATGATGAAAGCATAGGAATTGGCCCTTGAGACTTCCAAATCAGGTGAAAATTAGTGTTCTTTGAGCAAAACACCTAAAAATGCAGAACTTGCATGTACTACGTACGTAGTCCAAATTGCTGCACTACAAAGAAATGAAACGAATCAACTCCAATTTTTCGTTTAGAAACTAGACACGCTTGTTGTTTTTCTGGGCTTCCCATCCAACTCATGAAGTTTCGTAGGTGTAACATAATTATAAAATTGTATATACTGCAACACATCTTTGTAGAGAGTTCTTCAGTTATATATATTGAAAGTACTTTCAACCGTGTTTTTCAAATATAATGGTAATGCATCTGAAAAAATGTGTGTGTGTGTGTGTGCGTGCAGGTGTTATTCATATTCAGGACCCATTTTTACTAGGCCCAAGTTGCCCTTAAGAAAAAAACGTAAAATTAAAGGTTTTCACTGTTGGATATAAACCATTGCATATTCTATTCGTTCAAGAACGCATACATTATCTAATCACTCACTCACAAATACATTGAACCTTTTCATGTTGAAAGTCTAGCGTAATCTGATCCCCTTCAAAAAACTGCCATGGACATAAAAGATACTTTCTTTACTGAGTAGTTGATAGAAAGCGCATCTGATGATTTAAATCAAACAAAAAACACGTACAACTTGGTTCCTTTGCCAGGTTCCCAAAGAGATTTAGGCCTTCTAAAATGGAAGTCTTTACTTAGCAAATGAAATCATCTTATTTGACAGTTCTTATACATATAAAGAGCTGAAATCCTCACGATGGACATCTCACACATGGAGCCCGAGCATGTCTGATCACGGACTTTGTCTTTATAAATGTCCGCTGGACAGCCCATTAGGGTCATCCAATCATTTGATCAGACGACCTTGATGGGTAGTCTAGCAGACATCTCTAAAGCCAAAATCAATATGTGTGTGTGTGGATAGATACTTAAAAGCTAGATGGATAAGAAACAATGTCAGCCTTTCAAGATCGATACTTGAGATAAAAATAAATAAAAAAACGTGTAAACTAATACTATATAATGAAAATACCTAAGCCTCTCGACTATCCATTTGGAAAATAAAGGTTGTTCTTTATATATATATATATATATATATATATATATATATATATATATATATATATATATATATATATATATATATATATATATATATATGAAAATTGATAGAAAGATCAATGGAGAAAAGGGAGCGCGTCACTAAAGCGACCAATTCAACCGTTTGTTTATGTAAATAATATGATAGAAAGGAAGGAAGGATCCATCACCTTCACCATTTTGCTTTTGCGGCAACCCAAACCTTCTTCTCCCATTCTTTAATATGTCAGATAGTCCAATGGAATCCCTGTAAAGTATCACACCTTCCTCCTCTCTCTCACTTTTTTTTCTCTCTCTCTCTTTCTCCCTGTGATATTTGAGCTCTGGTAGTATATGCATGGCGTTCATGCAGAGCGGAATATTGGAATTGGACCATTCCCCTCTTGGGATCCACCGCCTTTCCTTTTCTCATTTTTCCAGATTGTCACTTTGCTCCGCCGATGAATGGCTACCAATCACCCGCACACAAGTTGCCATGGACGCCGTCGCCTTGCAGCTCCTTCTCCGCGTCTACAAATTAGCTTCTAGTTCAAGCAACTTCTTACTTGCAGTTAAACCGCAAGCAGTTTTTTTACTCTTCTTTTTTCCATCCCTTCTTGTTCTGAAGGATCCTTCCGGATAAAAATCATTTTCACAGGATGGAAATTCTTTAATTCTTTTTTCTTTTTTGAGCTTCCTTTTGAGTGTCAGTGGGCCCCCGGTCCACAGTGAGCATGTGTAACTTTTCTCGCCTATAAATTCTCTTCTTTCCCTCCCCTTATCGGCCACGGCCTGTTTAGCCATTCTCAAGAAACACAGAGCCCCAGAGAGACAGCAGTGTGACTCAGATCAGGTACAGAGAAAGAGAGAGATGCAAATTCGGTTCCCTTCATTTTTTCTGGATTCTCCCCCAAAAGGGTGCCGTTTAGGGTCTTGAGGTCAAGGACTCTTCCTAGTTTTAGTCCTTCATCTGTCTTCCCCACCATCTTCATAGAGATATGTGTATGTTCTTCTCCTTTTCACTATCTTCCATTCTTTCAATAGCAGTCCTCTCTGACCCGAATCCTCCTAATCCAGACTGAACCACACACACACTCTTGTAACAGTACTCTTCTTCTTCTTCTGTGAATAGAGAGATACCATCTTCTTCTTCTTCTTCTTCTGTGAATAGAGTGATACATCGTCTAACCGGATACCCAAGAGAATGTCGATTGGTTGCAGAACCCTTTACCCTCAAATGAATGAAGAGAACAAGCAGGGGATCGTCTCCATCTTGGGGATCTCCGGAGATGGATACTCCGAGAAGAGGCTGAAAACCGAGTACCCACTAAGGAGAAGTAGAACCCTCTCTGCGGACATGTCTTCAAAGAAATTCCTGGCCCTGCACGACCCTGCGTCGCCCGCCATGAAGAAGATCGCCTCCTCCGGGGCGATCCCGACCTTCTCCGGCACGCCGGAGTCCGACGAGGAAGACAACGACGAGAACAGGGCGAGCCAATCAGATATATGGAACTTGATCCAATCGCAGAAGCCGGCGATCCCCACGGCCCAGCCTTACGTGCATCCTCTGGTGAGGCGATCATCTAGCTCGCTGAGCAGCAAGAGCCTCGAGCTATGCACCGAGAGCCTCGGGTCGGAGACGGGGTCGGAATTCTGCTTCTCTCCTCCCTCTCCGACCGCTTCATTCTTTTCTTCTCCCCCCTCTTCCCCTTCTTCTGAAGCGATGGAAGAAGAGGGCGGTGCAGAAGAAGGGCTGGACTTCCTTTTCGGCGGCGAAGCCGACAGGAGGAAAGGCAAGCATGAGATTGATGAGGAAAAGTGGTTCAACTACAATTGCACCATCAGCCGGAGGTCGCCGGCGAGGTCGTTTCCGCCTCCCCTGCCATCAATCTCCCGGCGCGACGGTCCTCGCCTCCACATGAAGCCCCACCGCCAAGACGGCCGCTTGGTGCTTCAGGCCGTCGCCCTTCCCTCCCATAATTACCTCCAGGCACAGCGCCAAGGCGGGCGCCTCCTCCTCTCCTTCATCCCCACTCCCCAACAGCAGAAACAAGAAGAAGTAGCAGAGGAAGAGGAAGAAGAAGAAGAGGACGACGAAGTTGTAGTAGAAGAAGAGGGTGATGCTGAAGTTATTGAAGACGAAGAGGAAGAACAAGGAGAAGAAAAAGGGGCAGAAGTAGAAGAGATTGTCAACGGTGAAGGAGCAGAAGAAGCCCAAGAAGAAGGCAACGAAGGAGAAAAAGAAGCAGAGGAGGAGGAATTGGAGAAGAGGTTGGAGGTGGTGGGCTTCGAGATGTGGAGGAACAAGGGGCCGGCAGTGATAGAGCTGCACCGCTCCATAGGGAAGCTCATATCGCAGCCGTTCATCAACATAAATCCATGGGCGCAGAAGAAGAAGCTGGCCGCGGACACAGCAGCGGCAGCGGCAGCGGCGGCGGAGGAAAGTGAGCGGGAGTTGGCGGCGCATAGGCTCAACAGGTACGAGCGCTGCTGGAAGGGGGGTGGGCTCGGCGAGGGGAAGGTGGTGGGCGCGAAGGAGTTGGTCCGTGGTCTCGTGCCTAGGAGGTGCAACGAGCCACGCCGAGCCCACCCCGTCTGGATTTTGGAGCGTCGCTGCGTCGCCACTACCTGACAGTGAGCGAGAGGGAGATTGGTGGTTGGGTGTCATTGTGTGGTTTGGGCATCATTGCTGGAGAATTCGGATTCAAAACTAATTGTTTTTGGTTCATATGGTATGTAACGTTTCATATCATATCTATATAAATTTTTGGCGTGCTCTGCCGGCCATCTAATATTGTTTCTTCCTCCTCTTTCTGTGCCAAATACGTTCTTCATTTTCTCCTCCGCCGTCCGTCCATCTGGTCTCTCCTCCAATCCGGACTTTCCGGGAGGATTTCCGCTCCTATATATCACTTAAACCTTAATGTATTTAGTTAGTTTCATTTCGTACATGTTTTTTCTATCAATCCGAACTCTTGTCGCGTTTATCAATTGTTTATTCAGTGATGAATCACGTTTTTATCAAACTAAATTAACAAAAAGTTCTTGAAGTTGTTGTTTTCATTAGAATTTCATGAATATAAAGGTTGTTTATTGCAGTTTAATTACGTTTTTAATGTCCTACTTTTATAAAATTGGTTTAAGTCGGGGCACTACTTGTAGGCATGTGATGGGACATTAAACTGTCACAACAAAGCCACTAATATATATATATATATATATATATATATATATATATATATATATATATATATATATATATATATATATATATATATATATATATATATATATATATATATATATATATAAAGCGCGAAGTATAGTTTGCTGATGCATTCCCTGTCCGTGGGTGCGTGGAGTCAAAAAATTTGAGCTCACGTTGCAGTCTTCTTTCTTCCTTATTTTATTCTTCACATCGACGCATGCGGACAAGGTGCCAAAAAGAGGAGGAAAGAAGGTGGAAAGCGACCATTCCTTGACTCTTTTGTTGGTTTTGAAATTTTAGATTTCAATACGAAAAAAAAAATAATTTGCAACATGATAGCAAGACCCGATCCTTGTGCAAAGATTTCTATAGAAGTAAGATTCTTTATTCTTTTTTTTTTTAATTATAATTTGATGTGATTTCTATACTTCTAACAATTTTCAAATTAATGCACTTGGGTATGTATAATAATATGTTTATAGAGGTTAAAAAACCATTTCAAATATCTGAAACTTTACATTACAAAGGCTTATGCACATATGCGAAAATAATTAAGCTGATTTGAATCGTGCATGTCTGTGACCCCCAAGAAAATTAAGACACAAATATTCGGCATAGTCAGGACCATAGTCACATGTGGGCAATTATCTATACTTTTCTCATTGTTTTGAAATTTTCAAATTAATGATTTCGGACAATTTGTTTATTTATATAAGGTGTGCCCCTTAAGTATTTTCCAAACACCCTTTAATTAATTTTTTATTTTAACGAGTGCCTCTTGGCTGAAAACTTCTGGCTCTGCCGCCTCCGAGTTTAATCCGAGAGGGTATTTGAGTCTTTGGACTAAAATTCTTTCCAAAAAATTCAGTTCCATTGTCGGTTCTTAAACACAATCATACACAACAATCTCTGCCAAATTTCGGAGTTCAAGTGTTACGCAATCTCCACCATTGATTCCAGCGAATCAACGGCTGGTACTCAAGAAGAAGCCATTGAGGATGGTGATGTCATTACAGCCCATTATTGGCTTTATGAATGATGATGTTAAAAGGAAGAGACAAAAGGGGGCAAAGCTATCACTGATTTGAGAGATCACCGGATCTCTTACTTCTTATGCAGTGGATTCATATACCAACCCCAAAGTCCCCAATATTATTGTAAAGTATCAAGAAGTTTCCGAAAATATCTCAATCCGCTTGAAAATTGTTCATTCTTTCATAATCAATTGACACGTGATTGCTAGTGCATTGATAATTCTTTTGAGTACGTCTTTTTTACTAACATAAAAAATAATTTTTTTCATACTTTTAATACCCACAGAAAATAGCTAATTTTCCGAAGTTTATAAAAAAAATACATTTTTACTTTATTATTATTATTTTTTATGAAGAAATTAGTTAAGAATTTGTGATTGTGCTAGCTTGAGTGTCCGGGCAGGAAACTGGCTCCCCCATATGCAACAAGGGCGGCCGGAGTTTGTGGGGCCCATCGCTCGAAGACACTTGGCCATGTTTTGGGAGGAGGAAGGGGATTAATCAATCAACTCTCGGCTTTTTTTTCTCATATGGAGGAGATTATCCAGTGCTCCCTCTTATTTTCTTGCTCCTCTCAAAGCTCAGTTTCTCGGCCTCTTGAAGCGCCAAAGGCTGAGTGATGTTGTGATTGATGCTGATCCGTAAACTTCCGATTCAATATTCCGGTTGGTTGATCGATATATATATATATATATATATATATATATATATATATATATATATATATATATATATATATATATATATATATATATATATATATATTCTATTTTGCCATATGCTGAATGTAGCAATATGGCTAAAAATTTTGATATAAAGTCCATGAACACTTTGCCTATCATAAAATATCACTAATGTTTATCTTTGTGACAATTTTTTATTTTTTTTATTATTCGGCAACATCTAAGACACAACTTAGAACTCCCTAATATATATATGTATAAGAATTAAAGTCGATCGGCTGCTGAATGTCGACGGATGAAAAAAAATTTAACAAACTCTCACTAAATGTACCTTGGCACGAGAGTATTAGCAATAGTTTATTATATATCAATGGTTTCACTGCTTTTAGCAATAGTTTATGATGTTTTTAGTGACTAATGCTAAGTATTTAGCTATTTATCACCAGTTGATATATATATATATATATATATATATATATATATATATATATATATATATATATATATATATATATATATATATATATATATATATATAGAGAGAGAGAGAGAGAGAGAGAGAGAGAGGATCCTGGCTTTTTGTTTTTTTAATTTCATTATGTCTCATTTTGTATGACAATTTGCCTGTGATATTCGAGAAGCATCATTAGTTCCTCAGCGTGCGTCCGAGATGAGTCATATTCGTGTAACGATGGCTAGCATATTTTTCATATACTTTCTAGGGCTTGCCCTGCTCCTCTAGCTAAGTCCAATTGATGAAAAATTATGAGAGGTAAAACACAAACACGGTGATTCAACTACTACAAGTAAATGGGAAGGTCATTCCATCTTGTCAAAAAAGACTTAAAGTAAAGTGTTAGGTCGACGTGCACCCTCAAAAAAATAGTGTTTTGTGAATGCCAAGTTGTACGACGATCCGGTCTTTTAACTAGCTATTAAAATCTGGTACGTGCATTTGAGTGAAACAATATTTTCAGTGAATAACATAAATTTACCTTACTATTGTTTCAGGAACCTACTCCAATCAAATCATTAAGGCAAATTTATTAAACACCCCACAAAGGGGTGAACACGAGCCGAGTTGAGCCCGAGTTCAGTCAGCTCAGCTCAGCTCGACTAATGAAACCATGAGCTCGACTTGGCTCGAGCTCGAGAATAGCACGATGGAAGAAGATCGAGCTCGACTTGCCAGTTACGTGTTGAGCTCCAGCTTGACTCAGATTAAGACTCAACAAACTTGTTTAAATAGAATTGATATTCATCGTTACATGTTGAACTCGAACTCGACTCAATTAAGGCTCGATAAACTCGTTTGAATATTATTGATATTCATCGCTACGTATTGAGTTCGAGCTCAACAAACTCGTTTGAATAAAATTGATATTCATCGCTACGTGTTGAGCTCGAGCTCGACTCGATTAAAGCTCGACAAACTTGTTTGAATAGAATTGAATATTTATTATTACGTGTTGAGCTCGAGCTCAACTGGATTAAGGCTCGACAAACTCGTTTGAAAATAATTGATATTCATTGCTACGTGTTGAGTTTGAGCTCGACTCGATTAAGGCTCGACAAACTCATTTGAAAAATTAATATTCATCGCTACGTGTTGAGTTCGAGCTCGACTCGATTAAAGCTTGACAAACTCGTTTGAATGGAATTGAATATTCATTGTTACGCGTTGAGCTCGAGCTCGACTCGATTAAGGCTCGAGGTCGACTTGGCAGTTATATGTTGAACTCGAATTCAACTCGATTATTTGAACGAGTTGACTCATGAACTCGAGCTCGACTTGTTAAGTAAACAACTCAGCTAGAACTCGTTCATGACCTGAATTTTAACAGGTTGAGCTTGAGTAGATCGACTGGTTGTTCACCCTTAGTCCCTACTGCTGAATGACCTCTTGCTGCCAAATAATCCCTTAGGTTGCCAACTAAACACGCCTGACTTGTGTAAAGTTTTGCATTTGTAATTCTAATATCTATTTTTTTTTAACCTTAAACATAATAAAAGAAACATAATAAGACATGGTCATATTCATTTAGCAAATAATTTTTTAAAATGTTTTTGATCATCTACAATTTAATCACCTGGTTTAGTATGGATTCCTTATGCCTAGGGCACATGAAAACACTATCACATTTTGAAGATTCAAAATCTTTACGGAAAAAAGATTAATAGGGTGTTTGGGTGGCATTTCAAAACCAGGTTTTGGGCGCAAAACCTGACTTTACCTCCAAAATCAAGTTTTGTGAGTGTTTGGCTGCCGTCAAAATGCAGAAAACCCGGTTTTGAGAAAACCTGGTTTTGTAAAAAAAGAATGAAAAACCTGATCCCTTTTAAGTTATTCAAAAACTCGGGTTTTGATGTGTCACCCAAACAAACAAAAAGAAAGTTTATAAAACTCATTAACGCTTCTATAAAACCTAGATTTACAAAACAGAGTTAGAAGCGGGTGTCATCCAAACAGTCCCTAAAAAATAATTTTTATATACATGTTATCCAAATCTTGACTACGATGAGTCATGAAACTTAACTTTCCAATCTCTCTCTCTCCCTCTCATCTTTGGTCCAATTAAATTAAATTTAATAGAGAGAAAGATTGAGAAGAGAGATGAACATAGTAGTTTGGGTTGTTAGGACATCAATTATCTAAATATAATTTCCCTGTATATTGAGAAATTAACTGCTGTCCCAATAATTTAGTTGTAGCCTTGTGCATCTTAGGGTGAAGTCAATCCTTCTGCTTCTAATGGTATAGACACATTTAGTGTAGTATTGTCACAGCTTATACTTCGAATCATGTTTTTTGAAAATATAGTAATAATTTTTTTATTCCAAAGATTTTAATGTATGGTGGAGTACATTACATCATTTGAATTTCTTTCGTTATTGAGTTTCAAATTTATTTTTGGTTCTGCATAAATATCTCATGGTCGAGAGTAATGGCTATATATATATATATATATATATATATATATATATATATATATATATATATATATATATATATATATATATATATATATATATATAATCAGCCATGTTTTTCTATGGCTGGATTTTTTTAAAAAAACTTTGAAAACCCTAAAAACCGTTGCCGATGGTGCATGCATGGTTAAAACCCAATGTCAATCAATTGTTATAACAAAATGCAACATTTGCAATGGTTTTTAATGTCACAAAAAAATAAAGAAAAATTTTCCAGCCATCTAATATCTGAAGTAGGTAAATGGTTGAAAGAAAAAAAGGAAAAACGTGTGAATTAATACAAGTTGTCAAAAATGTCAATCACATTTTTTCGTTGTTTTTTCTTTAACATGATGGATCAAGCCTTACTTAAATGGCTGGGTAACTAGAGTCACCATTCAAAATATATATATATATATATATATATATATATATATATATATATATATATATATATATATATATATATATATATATATATATATATATATATATAAATATATAAAAGAGCAATTTATACATCATAACGACCCACGATTTTCTACGAACTCAGGGAAATGTCAGGTTGGTACTGAGCTTAGCTCATCCATGTGATGGAAGCCTTTAAATTTTTTCGTTTTCATATACGAGAGAGAGAGAGAGAGAGAGAGAGAGAGAGAGAGAGAGAGAGAGAGAGAGAGAGAGAGAGAGAGAGAGAGAGAAGCCATGAAAGAAAAATATGTCGCCAAAAAAAAAAGAAGTTTCGATGTGAAAATAATCCTGGACTTCTCACGAAAACCCTTTGGCTTTATTGGAAGCTTGTCCTTTTTCCAGATCAACAAAACCCACTGGCATTTTTCTTTTCCTTTTTTTTTTTTTCTGGAAATTTCAAACACCAGTGTTAGGTCTGACAGCAGAAGTTCATTTTGTAAATGAGTAAAATCCGGTGGCCTGTCCATTTAGCGTACACTTTGCAGTAAAAGCGGACAAGATGTCGTACCACGCTCTCACTGTTTGCAAACACCCGATGGCCGCTTTCTTGGAAAAAAATGGTGACCGTGCGGGAGTTGTTCAAATATCAATATCGTATGCTTTTTGGCTCCCCACACATCAGTCCCTCGTCCCAACGGTAACAATTCGGACTATAAACACATTAGGATGTTTATATTTTATTTAAACCTTTTTTAACAAACCTTTACATAGTCTGGCTCTTATCCCTAACCTAGTAGTTTGATATATATATATATATATATATATATATATATATATATATATATATATATATATATATATATATATATATATATATATAATATTTCAAAATTGTTGATATATTGGGCATAAGATTAATGAGATTTGAACTATGTTAAGGAGGGTAGCTTACAGACTAAAATGTGATGGGGTGCATCTGTTAAGCCGCCAGTTTGCAACAATTTCGGAAGATTCTTTACGGGATTGTTTTCAACGTGACATGCGATCCCATCCAAGGAGGTAGGGACAAATTTTGCCGTGAAAATGACAAGCGGGTAGGAAAATTTCTATCACACGTTCACGCAGGCCCACCATATTTTCTTACTACGCTCGTCTAAGAAACTAAAATTCGTTATTTTCTCAGCAAAGTGCCCTATTTTGATGGAAAGCTATGGGAAACAAATCAGACCCTAAGGTAAAACGGTGAAGAGATTTTCTTGGTGAGTAAAAAATTGATCCCTAGATGCTCATATTCGAAAGAGAGGTCAATTAAATGTGTAATGTTTATGTCTTTAGATACTTATATGCAGGGAAGGAGCCAGAAGTTGTTCGCTTTTTAAGTCGAATTATAGTTTTGAAATTTTAAGAAGCACAAAGTAAATTTTTTACAAAACTTTTATATAATTTAAACTAAAATTTTTGAAATTTGCATATTAATTACTTTCTAAGGCATGGAAAAAATTGTACTCTTTAATTATTAAAAAAATCTACAAGAATTTGACTCGTCAGTACTGATGTTAAAAAAGAACACACGTAAAAGTTTTACGAACGCAGCTTGTGTGGAAAAAAAAAAGTTACAGAAGTTCATGCTGCTGATAAGGACTATTATGGAAAAGCTAAAGTAGGTGGAACACTGACGTCTTTTTGGGTCCTAAAGGGGGCCATTATGCAATTTCCAAAATTATTATGTGGGTAAATAAAAAAATATTAAATGGCGAGATTTAATTCTTCAGAAGCTGATGTCGAAACTAATTCACGTTGTTCCTGGCGCTCACAGGCCATGAAATAACAAGGAAAGAGCCAAAACAGATGGGGCATGAGATAAAGGGGGAATATATTGAGAATCATGCATGGTGGAGAAGTAATGGAGTTGAATCCGCTTTTAGTTCCACTGACGGCCAATGCGCTTCAAGATTTTGTGCAGGATTGCGAAGAAGCCATTACTGATACACCATTAGCGCCTTTGATAGGAAAAGTGGAGACAGAATCATAATATGGTTTGTGATGTGTACCTCTTTGCTTGATTTCTTCCATTGTAAGACATCATTCTAATAAATGGCCCAGTGGTCGTACAAGAAGGAAGCAACGTGGAAATCTACTTACTGGTTAATTATATTAGCATGAATGGATCCTTTACAGTAGCCAGCTTAATGAAAAAAATTATGAACTAATTTTTTTTTTTCCCTCTAGGAGGAAAGGCTGTCGGTGAGAAGTTGGTCTCCATCTATTTGGCTTCTTGTTGTGGTCGTTAGTCTCAGAACAAATGACTAAAGAGCCCCGAGGTTAAAGTTACAGTGAAGAACAACCAAGGCAAATTAATTAAGCATGGGAAACATGGATCTGGTCTCGCGTCGGCAATTCTGACTTATCCAAGAACCTGGGTGGGTGGCTTCCGTGGCCATTCACTCTAATGAAGAGTTATTAGGGTTTTTTCTTTTGCTGTTTAGATGAATAAGAGTTAAAGGTACTTTCCGAGGAGGTTGATTCAGACAGGGTAGGATTGGTAGGCGGTCATCGAAAGTTAATTCTTTGTGTTGCAAAATGAGGACACTGACACACAAGTTGTTGAAACATAGTAACAACAGCACCCTAAGACACCAAAACTAGGCCATGCGCTTAGGAAGGCAAGTGGTTAGGTGGGAACATCGACCTTCGATTGAGCAGTGGATCTCCCCTAGCTCACCTGAAAGAGTTAAAAGTACAACATTCACTTAATAAATTGAAGTTTGAACATTAAATAAATGTTAAAGTCAATGGATCACTTTCTTTGTTTTTCTGAAGTGTAGCTCCTGAAACACATAGACAAAAAAGTGTTTTCTATTTGGTATGAGAGAGAGAGAGAGAGAGAGAGGGAGAGAGAGAGAGAGAGAGCATGGCGGAAGAAGAAACACGTATGGAGAATATTATTAGAAGTGAGGAGAAAAGAATGAGTGGAGTGAAGGGTGGCGTACACAACCACTGCCATTTATGTCATTTGATTGCACAGATCCACATGCACCCACTGCCTCCCCATAAAAGGGGATGAAAAGGAAAGAGCACATCAAAAGTCTAGTTTCACTTCAGAGTAGTCTATTGTTTTGGTAGGGGGAAGTGTGGAGGGAGGTGGGCCTTCCTTTGTTGGGGGCAGCTTTGCTCTCTTTGGCTTTTTGCTTGATGGGAGCCATGTTTTTTTCATTTGGTATACATCTCTATCCCCCTCTATCCATCTCTCTCTCCCTCTCCCTCCTCTGTTTTCCATCTCTTAAAGATATTTAAATGAGGAAAACATGATGGCCTTAGCCATAGCTATCTTATCACGAGTGTGTTTCAATTGACCCTTTAATATATATATATATATATATATATATATATATATATATATATATATATATATATATATATATATATATATATATATATATATATATATATATATATATATATATATATATATATATAGAGAGAGAGAGAGAGAGAGAGAGAGAGAGAGAGAGAGAGAGAGAGAGAGAGGTCATCCCAAGTGTGCGGTTCCTTTGACCATAAGCCAACCTTCTGCAGTCAAGCCTATCCATGGTTATTTTTTGTTTCATTTCCACAACCATTCAAATTATTGGACCTACCATGTTTGGGAGCACTTGCTAGATTGAACAGACACATTCCAGTGGTTGCCAACGATGCTAGTTGGAAAGATGATTTGCAAGCACAGTTAAACAACAGGAATTTTTTGAACAAATATTATGCAGAAATTAGTCATGACCCTTGGAAGCATATTAAAATTCTCAAAGGTTGGCCAGAAGCTGAAACTGGACAGCTAGTGTTCATTTCGCAGCCCAAGAAGGTTGCACTTTCAAGTGTCAGACTTCCATAGGCTGGAATCCTTTCAAGGAACATAACGCTATGTGATAGAGCTGTCTTGTGGCACCATTTTTGTTGTACATTCTTATCTCTATTTTTTAAGTAATAAAGGTAGGGGGCCCAACCCCCACCATTCGTTCTCCAAAAAATTATTGGACCTACCATGCTCACAAACTAGACTATATAGTAACTTGCCTATTCTCATTTTTCCTTCTTTAGAATCTATCTATCTCTCTCTCCCTCTCTCCATTACCAAGTATAATGGAATGTGATTACATAATTTTATACATCACATTTCAGAACAGTGTAAAGGTTTTTCTTTTTTTTTTTTTAAAGTTAGTTTATATATGTAGTAATTTGCCTATTCTCTTTCTTCCTTCATCTGACTCTCTCTCTCTGTCTCTCTCTCAAGGGCTTTCACTTCAACCTAACAGGTAGGCCGCTTCCTTTATTGAAGATGAAAACATGAAGATTGTGCACCAGTGCTTATAGCCAAAACAAGCAACAATAAACCATGGAGAAAAACATGAGGAAAAGGAGAAAGACCTGGAAGGAAGACCAATCTTTCCAACCTCAAAACCCTTTCTTGGGAAGCAAAAGACAAGTTTATAAGTCCATATATCCAATCAACCTAAAAGTCAACTTTTTCAAAGCATTATTGCCTAGACTGTCAAGCACTAATGAGTCTATATGCTAAAGTGGGAAGAAGCCCTATAATCTTCATTAGTAGATAGCTCTAATAAGATGCCAATCTAAGACTCATTTTGGAGATTGCAATAATGGAAATAGAGAGGAATGAAGCATGCCTTGATGTTGACATCAACTTAGTAGAACTTCAGAAAGGTAGGCCGGCTATTGTGGAAGGGCAGGCTACCTGCAATCACATAGCTACCTTAAGCTTTCCTCATTGCAAAGGCAACAATATTTCGAAGTTGTTAATAGTAAGATAAAGTTTGAAATAGCTGATATTCAAATACAATGAATTTTCAATTACCATGGCATATGCCATCCAACCCACGTGTAAATATCTACAATGAGAGCAACTATTCAATAAGCTTCAAAAACAAATATTTGCAGCTGCTCAAATATTGCCTTCTTTTAATGAATCAATTGAGACCCTCTAGATTTATGGATTGTTTGATTCATCATATTCCATAGCTTCCAAACCATTAGATGAGCTCAATAGTAAGGTGATAATCATGTAACTTCTCTATTAAAATTTATAGAAAATGGATAGCCAGTTCGACATAATGGCTTTGCACAGAAAGGAATGTGACCTATGTGCTATTTAGAGAATTTGTCCTATGTGCAATTTAGAGAATTTGCATAAAACACATTGGATGGTAAGTTGAATCCTTATCATTTGAAGTCTTTCAAGAGGCAATTGATGATCTATACATGCTATACAAAGAACCGTGGAGCTCTTTGATAACTGCTTTAAGGCACAAATAAACTAAAATCAAGTTCCCTTCAAATGACTAGAGTGGGATTCCCTAGCAAATGCCCTACCATTTTCCCTTAAACTAAACCAAGACAGATGGAGACAACCTACTTCAACTTGTCCCTACCATTTTCAAGTGACATGTTAAGGAGAAAGACTTGTTATCCTGTTATGAATATGAAGAAAAACTTGCGAACATATTCTGAATCAAGCAATTATCTTTGTATTTCTAAATCCCTTCAAGGGTGTGTAATAATCTTTGCCATGGATTGAGCATTAGACGAACAAAACATCCAGCCAAAAACTTTGCCTTACCATTTTCATACCATTTGAACATAAATTGAACACATTGTCAACTTTAAAACATTCTTTAACAATGAGCTTTAGAAATTTGTTTCAAGGACTAACATTTATCTAGAATGATAAAAGTATTGCCTTTCAATAAGATCGTCCCATAAAGGCTCTCTTGCCTAACATAGTCATAATACATAAAAACTAAATAAGTCTTACTGGATCCTGTAATATTGTATGCTATGATACTAAGGGAATAATGTGGTTTTTTTCATGATTGATCTCCCTTTCAGCAGCAAAATGCATTTAATTTAATGCATTTACAATTCCTTTAGTCTAGTACAATAATATAATCTATGTGAGTGACATAATCAACTTTAATTTTGTTAAGAACCACCTTCCATTTCAATTGTCCTTGAATACACTATAATTATTAGTAACAAGAGAAGCAAGAATAGAGGATCCTCTTGATTGATTCTTCTCCACTCATTATAAATTAAGAAGGATTAGATAATAAGTAGAGGACACACATATCAAGATCCATTGCAATGAAGTGGGTGGAAACCAAGAAAGAGAATGTTGTTTTATAAGAAAGTTCTAAAGTAATTCTATCAAATGCCATTCAAAGGTTACACTTTTAACTGAAAAATCAATAACTTTGTGCATTAATGATATACGTCAGATGAGTGAGTAATTAGACAAAAATTAACTATATCATGATTGAGTAATTAGACAAAAATTAACTTTGTTATTTGATATTAGTAATAGCAGGATTACATTCATGCAAATGACCATAATTTCCAAGATAAGCTATTTAGAAGTTGCACAAAGCATTAGTTGAAAATCCCCAATTCTTTGAACCTCTTTGAACTTCATAATAACTACAAGATGTGCAAACATTAGGTTAGTGGCAATCTTACATTTTGTAAAAAATTCACTGATAGCCCTAACAACATCCTTCTTTGTAGTATTTTTTTTCAAATGAAAATTGAGAACTATTCAGACTTCTATTATTAATTGCATTTGAAACATCTTCCCTACCCTTAAGTGTAGTCATTGTTCTTATCATCCAAAATAATAAGATAATTCTATAAGTCATTAAGTAAAAGGCTGGTCAAGCTAGCCCTGTTTAACAAACTATAGAAATATAAACCAACTGAATACAACCTTGATGGACAGAAAACCTTTAGAAATATGCTCCTCGTGTTTGATCTCTAAAGGAATTTTATTTATTTTTCAGCTAACAATAGCATGAAAGAATGTAGATTTGTTTTTGCTTTTCTGTAGTCATTCAAATATAGTTTATGCTTTCACATACATTTGTTTTTCCTCCTTATACATTCAGCTAGGTTGATTTAACTCATTTCCTCCTTTTCCCTAAATAAAACTTCAGTATTTATACCTTGTAATTTCCATATAAATACAAATAAGATCTTTTCTTTTTGGTATCTTTCTTTATTTTCTCATAAATACAACATAATCCAGCTTCTTTGAGAAAGTTAACTTGTAATTGACAAACTTCAACTTAAGCATTAGGTATATCTAACTTTGAATCTCAAATAACATTAAATGATCTAGCAATGATCTGCATGAAGGGCCCAAGAATGAAAGTAAAACCTTCTTTTAGCATAATGACCTTGATAGAAAAATGAGAGATTGTTATGGTCCAATAATGATCAAGGAAGAACATAGATCAACATTTATTCCTTTCAAACCATTCTTAGTTAACAAAGTATTAACCTACAAACTATTTGAACTAATTTGACAAATCAGAGACAAGGATGAGCGGATGTTGGAGTAGGTCAAAATGCCTGACAATGAGTGAGACATTCATCCAAAGGACGTTAATATTCAACCCTAATAAAATTTAAAGAGGAAAAAGGATCACCTTTATGGAAGGAGGGATACTTGAAGAATATAGATTAGTGACTTTCAAAAAGTGTAGAGTCAAGAAAAAAGAAGGGAAGGCTGATGGAGAGATAAAAGTGGAGGAAATAATGTCCCTTAGGCCATGTTTGATGGCACAAACTTCTTCTGAGGGAAGAATTTTTTCAGGAAAAAAAAGCAAGGTAATTGTACAGTTAGGAAAAATTTTCTTTTTCGTAATCCAAGCCATGTTTGATGGCCATGAAATTTTTTTCGAGGTAAAAAATTCAATGTTTGGTGGACACGAAAACCTTTTCATGGGCAAAATTTTTGACCGTTGCATTAAAATCCACTGTAAGGTTTCCAGCAGGAGGCTTGCTTTCTCAATAACTTGCATCAAATGACTCCAAAAAATGTTAAAACCCGTGACATTCATATTGCATCTTCACGAACAGCTGCAATGTTAAAACAAGTTGCAGAACCCTGCTGGATGAAGTCTCCTTCAACTAAGAAAACCCGATGCACCAATTGACCCATGATAAGTCCATAAGTCCTAACTGAACTTTTCCAAGCTAGTGTCAAATATCTTCACGTTTAGTTTGTGCAGTTTTTGTTCCAATATGGATTCATTTACATGGTCAATAGACAATTAAGAGGAATAATAATTAATTTTAAGTGGTTTTCTCTTAACAAATCGTGGGGACGTATATGAAAGGTGAAGCAATAGTAAAAAAAAAAGAGTACCAAATGAAGATATGGAGGAGATACTATTAGACATTGACATGCTGAGAGCCATTGAAACTACTCGCCGTGTAGCCAACTGTGCATCAGAGAGCCTTGAACTGGTGGAGTTGTCAACAACTGTTAAATTTGAGTTAGCTTGGCGTTTCCTGACGATAGCCCACTTCTGCGAAAGTATTACAGACCAATTGGTATCAATTACAGTTCCAGTGCCAATTAGAAATGCCAAACATGCACTAGGATGACTTGATGTCCTGAAAAGTACATATCAATCAAGAGAAACTTTCAGAACTAAGGCACAAAATCAACCTGAGGGAGCTGCGATGTAGTTCTATCATGCTTAAGATCTCCTTTCAGTATGTTTGCTCAATTTCCTTCACCACATTTCTTCACAGCTGCAATAAGTTCTTTGTCCTCATCTTCTGTCCACAATTCCTCTTTCTCCTTGCTGTTTGACCAGATGTTGTTGACCCATTGCCTTCCAGTGATTCCCCACATGATGCAGAGTGGTTGCTTTTGAATAGAAACTGGAATGGTGATGTTTATGCCTTGGATAGGGCGACCAAGATTCTTATTGCTCACCCTTACCTTGACAGGAAATGATGGAGGGATGTAAAAATAGAACAATTCATGTCAGAAGTTTAAAATTAAAAAAAAAAAAACTAAGAACACATTTATGCTGCATAAGCAAACCAAAAACAATCATACCAGTGTCAAATGAAACACAAGTTCAGTATCTCAGAGATTATACCAATAGAATTGAATAGAAATATAAGTAGACATATACAATTGACAGATAAAAACAATTCTAAACTAAAAACAAACATGCTCCTAGGGCATTGGCATGTTCTCAAGAAGCTTGTAGTTGTAGACAGCATGTGGAACAAATTTTAGTGCCCCTAGATAAACACGTTTATCATGGCGGCTTTTTTTTGGAACACATATCCCCATAATCTCTACAAAAAAACACAGAAAAAAAAATCATCATAAGCAAACAAAGATCGCATGTGTGCATACATAGCAACAGTAGATCCAACCATTTGCGAATTAATGGAATTGATATAACTGAACCTTTTCCATTGCTTAATCCTATACAAAGATCTCTCTCTCTCTCTCTCTCTCTCTCTCTTTGTCTTTGAGTTTCATAGCTGCTGCAAAAACATATTACATACCTAAGTTGGCATTAACAGCATCTGTGTAGGTGTAATTTCTCTTGCCATTAACAGAGTCTCCAGACCTATAACAATATGAAAGAAGTGTGGAAGTATAATAGATAACAAAGGCGAAGATGATCATTACAGCTGGACCTACTATCCATCCCAATAGGGCAATGGCCCAAATCAATGACAAAATTCTAGACATATCATAACCAAACCATGTACTCACAACCAACTACATATCCACAAAAACAAAATACATAACCAACTACAATTTAGAGGCATAACATACATAAACCTGTATCAAAGTTATATTTGAAGACCAACAAAGGATGAAATCACAACCAAAACTGTCCATATTGTTAGTTCAAGTACGATAGACCAGTACCCATCTAGTATATGAGTTTAACGAGTACAAATCCAACAAAAAAGACAGTTAATATCAAAACAAGTAATCCAACATTTCTGGCTGCACTTCTGTTCAACAAACTTCATATCTTCTTGTTCTTGCTTTGCAATGACATTGTCAATGTCCTTAGGCCTATCTACTTGCTTGCCATACTTCATGTTGAGATACTCATTCATGTGAAATTCTGCTACTTCAAAGGTATCGAACAATCTAAAGATTGTATGAGCCAGAATAATGATTTTGAATTGAAAATGAAAGAATCGTAAATTATAGTTGAAACTGGATTGGAAGGAAACTTCTATGTTTCATTTTTGTTGTCATTGATGGCCTGCAAAATTAAAACTTTGATGTTTGATGAAACGTGTATTGAGGTTCAAGATTTTTTTATTTGTTACTATTGGATCCCACAAAATTCCTCCTACAAGCTAACTCCGATAATCATAATACATTCAATAAAATAGAAATCAAGTTTGTGCACCATCTATTTGCATACTTTTGTAGGAATCTAAGACCTATCATAATGAAAGACTATATTGCACAGAGGAGCTCTTAAAACAACCAGCTTTTTTCTAGAAAACCAACAAACATAATTTATAATGTTGAGCAAATACACAAGTATTTGAACTGCTATTATGATCAATTCACAGGTCAGTAAATTGAAAAAAAAGAAAACAAGATAAGCTGAAGGTCAACTAACCAGCTAACTTTGCAGTTACCCCAGCACTAAGTTTTTCCACAAGACACAACTTATGCTTTTCATCCAAGCATGGAGAAAGACAGTGGCATGAGCTAGCAACTGACCACAAAATGTTATTAAATTCGATAGAGCTATCCACATCGTAAAACAAAGCATGGAAAAAGTACAAGATTGAATCTTCATGTGCATCTAACAAATGTCAAGGTGATCTATTCCACAACCTACAGGTTCAAATATCAAGCTAAAGTAATCTAATTTTACCACTATTGACAAAAGCAACACAAAAGAATAGATATGTCAAGATACCAGAGAAATTTCGAAGCCTAACCAATATCAACTTTGAACATGTGTTCAACTATGAAAGGGTCAGAGCTCTTTTACCCAAGAGAAACCAAATGAAAAACTCAAATAGAAAATAGAAAAAAAAACACCTCATGAAAACAAGCATTTCATCCAATCTGACAAAAAAAGAGAGATTGAGCAAGTAAATAAAAACAAAAACAACCGAACAAGTACTTGGGGCGTGACATCAAATAGAAGTGCACAAACTACAAGCCTGCGATGCGTTCTTCAATCACAAGTAGACCAACCATCAATTGATTGAAATGTCATAGAAAAAGAAAATAAATCGTACGATTGCTAATTTAACCCAATTCAAAGAAAAAAGTAAGCAACGAAATAGTTAGATCAAACAAAGAGAATGTCTCTCGAGTCCCAAGTCCTTCTCTCTAGCAAGAACTCTGACCTCAAATAACTCCCAAATCCTTCTCTTTAGCAACAGATACATGACAAAAAACATGACTCCTCGATTAAAATCACGGTTCCCCAACCCATCCCCTCCTAAAGCAACCTCCTTCCTTTGTCATGGCTGACTAACAGGCGAGAGAGAGGGAGAGAAATTTACCTTCGGGACATGACGATGATGGGGGAGAGCACCGACTAGAGACTGAGTGGCGGCAGTGCTGGAGAGCACTGGTGGGAAAGCTGAGCAGTCGAAGAGGAATGAAACGATGCGTTGATTGTTAGGGCAAGGAAATAATTCATTGAAAAAAAGTCGGGATCATGATTTTAGGGTAAACCTACCATGAAAAAAAGTCGGGCCCCGGAGGGTCCGACTTTTTTTCATGGTAGCTTTACCCTAAAATCATGATTTTTTCATGAAAAATTTTTCCATGTTTGATGAAAGTGGTTGAAACCGTACAAAATGGTTGACTTTTCCTTGATGCACAAAAAAAAACTGTGCATCAAATGAGGCCTTAAGGAAGGAGGGACAATTGAGAAAATAAAAAAGTGGCTTTAGGATTTCAGATATGAGGAATGATGAGAGGGAGAGAGAGACAGATAGTATAATTAAACTAAAACACTTCTTCCAATAGAGTGTTGGAAGGTTAGGTAGCTATATAATACCAAGACTAAAATTTCATAAACAACCACATTGAATGAATGGCCATCCTATTGACTGAAAGCAACCCTCCCACAAATGAAAATGGAAACAACAAATAGGATGTCCAGCTCCATTTTTCTTATCTCAAATCTAGACTCTCAAAAAACAATGTTATTACGAGCTAGCCAGCTTGTAAATAGCCAACTTCTCCTTAGCTACTAGCTTTTTTTTGTAGGATGCAATCCATCTGAATCAAGAATAGAATCTCTAATCATGGAGCCATCATTTACAGGGTGTTTCTAAGCAATTCTTGCATTATTGGCTAATATCAACATATTCTATGGGTACTAGGTGTTGCCATAAGGTCCACTAGCAAATCAGTTTGATGGTTAAAAACAACTTAGCATCTCTCCAAATGTAGCTTATTGAGCCAAGAACTTCCATGTATAGTTTCCAAATGGCCATGACATGTCTTCTTGATTGGAAAAACCAATTAGCAAGATACAATTATTTGTCCTTAGTGTTCAAACCTCTAATATTTCAGCAGTAAATCCTCATATTTATTGAACAAATATTTTTGTCCTCCTAATTATGCTAGATGGCTTAGTGGGGGTTGAACTGCTTGCTCATCTATGCTTGCGAGAAGTATTATTTTCAAGATTGCATACTTGTACAAGCTGATTAGAAGAAATTTTTTTTGTCTGCTCAACAAAATCTATACATAGCTAGATGCCTAGTGTATGAAGAACATCCAACAGGCAAGATAAGAGGCTGCTAGAGTCATCCAGTGAACAACAATTGGAAAGTGACTTGAGCTGGTGCAGTTCATATATACTTTTAACAGAAAGATCAGTAGCATGTTGGTGTAGATGATGGTTTCATGATGTAATGTTTGGTTGAAGTGATAGGGAGAATAGACTAAATTTCTAGAAAAGGATTTTGTCCAAACGTTTGACAAATACAACATGAAATAATAGTGTGGTGAGAGACAAAGAATCACTACACATAACAAGATAGTTTTTCTAGAAATGTAAAAATATCCTCATGCATGCTATCATAGCCATAATGAGTTGATATACTGTGACCTCCTACTTAATGATATGCATTAATGGATATGAATTGCTATGTGGAATGGTATGCAAGAAAACTGAAAATCGAACTATCAATCTCCAATGAGGTGCTTGGTGTGTAAAGATTTCTTGTGAGGTCATCCTTGCTTCTATCATCCATCCAATAGGAATGAAAAAAAGGATGCATAGGATTCTACCTTGCTAAAAGAACATGTACTCGAACCTGTCCAAGCATGAAGTCCCAATCCTTCATTAACACAAGCTCCTGCCTTTGAAAACTACTCTTTGTACGTTAGAAAACACAAGGTCAAAATCTACCATTGCACTACAAGACAAGACCAATCAACACGATATTTGAAGATTACATAGCATGGGTTGCACATCACCAATCTATAGGCCTTGAACATGGATGGCACATTCATGTTTGGATGAAGTGAAATAAGGATTGCCATGACTATACCTCTAGAATTTTTTCATTGCTGTTGATCGTGGTGGAAGAACAAGGCTACTTGAAATGCTTTAACCTTACTCTTCTTGAGAAAGTGTTGAAGAGAGAGTGAACCATCTCTAATGGTGAAAGCTAGAAAGTGGCATAACAATGATATATCTGCTTAAAATGTGGACTGCAATCATAGTCTATATGCTACAATGTTTGCGAAAGTGATTAAGCCACATATATTACGGTCCCAAGCTAAATAATCAAGAACCTTTGGCAAGCCAGTAGAATTAGAGAATCCCAATGGGTTTACTTAGCATGAATTTGTCAAAAATGATGTTGAGAATGTTGTATGGCATCAGATAGCTGTGTAACTCCAAACTGAGTTGCTTAGATATTAGTACCTACCTTATGCTTCACACCATTGAGAGAGAGAGAGAGAGAGAGAGAGAGAGAGAGAGAGAGAGAGAGAGAGAGAGAGGAAGTGGAGGGATCTTTGCGGATTCGGGAACATGGCAGACCACACCACCTTTGGAGTCATTTTCGATGGTAGACAAAACTTATAATTAATTAGAACTACATTATGCCATAGGAGCCTTTGTGTTCGTTATTTTATTTTTGTCTACTAATTAACTTTTAAATTTAATTTTAGTTCATCAGCTTACCGTTGAGAGGGAGCCTTGGTAGTCCATAAGGTTATGAAATGAGATATCTTTCTATAATTTTGAAAAAATCAAAATATTCAAATCATGCATAACAACTTGAAAAAGTGGTTTTTCATTTCTAATAATAATTTCTACCATTGGTGTCTAGGAGAAATTCAAGGGGACTTTTATATCTATTGATCAAACCCAACCTTTTACAAAGTACTAACACAAACTTTTGGATCAATCAAGTAACAATTTAGTTATCTTTCTATTCCACCAAAAAACAACTTCGACACCAAGTTGGGTGATATAAAAGCCTTATTTGAAAAGAAATCCTAGTTGCCGATTCAATTTTCATACCCATAAATGCCATCTTAGAGCAATTAGGGTTTGTCCATTCACTTGCCAAGCTCTTAGTTTGAGAACCACAAAAATTTCTTTGTCCAAATTATCTCAAATGAGGAGAGACCCTTCCTATTGAGAGAAAATTTAAGGACCTTCAGGAAATCCAGTAAATTGTACAAGAAGTTGGATGCTACTTTGTAATCCATGTGAGATTTGTCAGATCCTCCATTGGATGTTGTACCTCAAGCTAAAGGAGATGAGTTTCAATATGATAAGCTCCTTTCGAAATCATGATTAGAGCAACACAATGAGTATGATAAAGCATAAAACATATTCTACAACATGGGACTAACAACTTAATGTATACATAAAACATATTCTACAACATGGGACAATTAAAAAAAATTGATTATCTAATCTTACTTGCACATACTATTACGGTGATTTTTCATAGGATTATCAAAATGGTTAACTATTTTTTAGAGTCATTCTTGCCATTTTCAATTTTAAATCCATAGATAGCAGATGTGGCAGAAAAGAGTCTTGCATGTGATTAACATAAAGAAAAGTTGGAAATGTTTTGTGAGCCTACACTATCAAAGAGCACATATAAGCTCTTTTTTCCTTTTATACTAACAGTCAACACAAAAAGCAAAATTTTTTCTATGCATATATAAGATTTTATAAGGATCTAATGAAATCCAACAGTTCCAATCCTTTTTAGTAACAAAATTCTATATCCACTATATGGAATATGATTATCATGTGATTGCAAGTTTTTGATGTAGAGACTGCAATCATGCAGTGAGTTTCATTAGAAAAAAAGAACACTTGTACATATGGAAACCTAACATCTTATCTATTAATTAAGATGCAATTAAAGTGTGTATTGAAAAAATTTTTAATCTATACTAACTAAAAACTTGGATCAATCTGCACAAAGAAGAAGATGAATTTGAACAACCTAGCTAAAAAAGATAAGAATGCATTTGGGATATAAATAATGATGTGGAAGACATTGTAAAAAGAAAAATACATCTCCCAATAAAGTGAATAGAAAACTGGTTCATAGATACTAGATCTACAAACATTACATGAACATGTAGAATTTAAAAAAAAAGTATGTATTTGACTTTGAAAGACCAAACAAATAAAAAGAAGTGCTAGCCACATGCCTAAAGAATCAAACTTAAGAATTCCAAATTGAAGAAAGTTAAAAAGTCAATGCTTAGGAGCATCTCATGGAATCATGAAAAGATGCAAGGTCAGTTTAACTTGCCAATAATTGAAAAGAAAAAAGGACTAGTGAAGCATGATGAAGTGCTAACCACCTTTTTTTTTTGCTTTATTAGTTTATGCTTAAAGCAATGATATAGTGAGTCAGCATTCTATGTTGCTAATTGAAGGAAATTGAAATCCACCTTTTGTATAGTGAAGAAAGAATGCAGCTGCCTTAGAAAATGCAATTAACATTTTCGCATGAAGTTAGGTGAGAACTCTCACATGTCTTAATGATCGGATTTTAATTTCTTTTCATCCGAGAATGAGCACTTCTATTTGGGCACTTCGGTTTCTCCTATGGAGGTGTCACATTTTCTCTTTTCTAACAGAAACTACACATTTGGCTACATGATCTTCTAGTGAGATTCTACCAAGAATTTCATTCCATAGTAGGTGACAATATGGTGATAAAGGAGGATAGAAGCTTAATACTACTGTATCATAAATTCCAAAAAATTGGGGTTATGGGTACAGTTTTGTTGCTAGGATCATGGCCAACCATATCAATAGGGCACAAATATAGTTGTAGGTATCCATAAAACTATGTTTCATACCCTTGAGTCTCTCTTTTTTGAATTATGCTTTAGGTAAAATTCACGATTGAAGCAGATTTCTCAACTATGCATTTGAGATTTGCATACTCAAAATTAGAATTGGATTCACCAAATGATCCAAATTACTTTTCAAAGATTCCAATTCGTATATTTCCATGTTCAAACTGTTGAATGAGCAGAAACCACTCCCTTCTTTAGTTTAAAGGAAAGTGGTTACTTCTAGCACCTATAAATATGGATATGTTTAAAATACCAAACATTGTAGAGGTAATAAGAAGTAGTTATTATTTTCATGAAGTGAACTAAGAGAGAATTGTGTGTTGTTTTTATTTGCAAATACAGTTTTAAAAATATATGTTTCTCCATTATGTGAGAATTATAACACTATTGTATCCTTCTTTGTGAGAAGATCTTAATAAAACTTCATCTCATTCAGATATAATATTTGATTTGTATTTAATTTCCTTTCAAATACAATGCAGAAACTGCAGATTTGTAATCTTTAGGGGAGTGGGTTGGAGGTTATCTATGGTTTTAAAATCCTTTCATACTTTTTGTATCCTTGGATCGGTGGTTTTAAGATCCTTGCATACTTGTGGTAGCCTTGGAACTGAAGAAGCATTTCTTAGTAGGTGGAATGAGATGGAAGTATGGTGTGCAAATAATGATTCAACCAAGTTTTGAATTAATTTTGTTCATATTTGTACTATATGTTTACTTTTGGGTTTGTGTTGTCCCAGTGTCCCTGTTGGGCAGATATTTAGTAATGATAATGATCTCTCTCTTGCTTGCTTTACCCAAACTGTCTCATCACACTTGCTTATTGTGTGTAAGGAAGGAGCATAGTGGTCAATCCACAAATAATTCAAAATGGAGACCACACATTTCACCCACTCACTTTCTCACATACACACATATACATAGGAAAATTGATCGGTGACTTTGGTTTTGTAAAGTCACGCCACCATCCAATCATGGCCATTTGATCCAACATGATGGATAATTAAGAGAAAAACATTTTTGTTATATAGCATTAATTTACACATTTTTTTCTTGTTTTTCCTTCAACCATCCATTTACTTGTATGGTTAGGTGATTCTAGATAGTTAAAGTCATCATTCATTCTCTCTCTCACACACACATATATATATATATATATATATATATATATATATATATATATATATATGAGAGAGTATGGACATTGATTAAAAGAAAAACTGTAGTTTTTTTGTTTATTTATTGACAAAAAGAGGAAAAAAAGTAACGTGACAAAGAAAGATGACGTGGGGGGAACAGTGGGAGAGGAGAATCTTGCAGGGAAGGGAGTGTCTGCAAGCAAAACTCAAAAGAAGGGGCCACCTTCTCTCTTTCTCTTTCTGCACCACTCCTTTTCCCCCACTGCATGTCAGAGAGAGAAAGAGGGAGAGATCTAACGATATCTAGACATTAAGTTACTGACAAAGTTGCCTCAAGTAGTTCGCATCGGTGCCCGTCCAACTCACTTCTGTTCTTCCACATTTGGAAGTCATGAGAAGGAAGCAGGAAAAAGAGGAATTCCATAAGATTTGTGATCAGATAAAGAGAATCTCACCCTTTTTACTTTCAACCTGTTTCTGTCTTCTCTCTATATTTAAACCATTTCCTTTGTTTTTCGTACTATTTTGTGCAGCCGTACATGTGCAAAGTCTTGCCACTTGAGAAAAAGGTGGACGGATTCATCCTTACCGCTTTGGGATTCAAGATTCAACAGCTGGCCAAGTGTCGACGGATGGCCCCCTGCCTAGAGTGGCGCTTTCTGTTAAAGAACTGTAGAAAAAAGCAACGGATGCTGTGAAAAATGGAGGGTGATTCGAATTGGCAGTTCTGCTGATTTACCAATTCAGGTAAAATCAGTTGTGGATTTGAAAAAAAAAACATTTTAAAAGTTGTTTTTTTGAAAAAAAAAATAAAAATCATATAAAATTAGTTGAATTTGATCGAGAATCAAGCTTCGAATTCACTTTGATTAATAAAGATGGGCGGCCACATCTGTCAAGAGGGTTGCATCAGAATCAGTGATGGAGACAAAGGATGGTAATCTGTCATCTTTTAAAGAAGGTTTTAGACTATGTCACACGGATACGTGGGATTGGCCCATGTATCCGTATTCGATACGCGGATACGGCACGGATACGCAGATACGACACGGATACGTTTGGATTGGTTTGGATCGTGTCAAGGTCAAATACGAACCGAACCAAAAAAAACTAAAGCATTTTTTATCATTTTTTTTGGTCATCTCTCCCTACAAAAGCATTTTTTATTGAAAGAACACATAAACAAAAAAACAAAAACTAAAGTGAACTCAATCATGATGCAAACAAGAGCTAAGTTACATGGATACGTGTGATAAACAATGTTTTATTTGTTTTTTTTAATTTATAAATTTTAAAGAATATTATATTTGCCGTATCCACGTATCAGAAAATTCTAAAACTTGCCGTATCCGTACCCGTATTCCCGTATCCGCACCCGTATCGTACCCGCACTCGTGTGACATAGGTTTTAGAAGAGATTTTTATACTTAGTTAGTTGCATAGAAGTTCCAATGCAAGCTTGCGAAGAGACAGGGTCTCATCCCTATCTTCATATCTTTAAGTGTGCTTTCGAAAATTATCTCTTAGCCAAAAGGGATACTTCCTTATCTGATGGTTGGTTCTTCAGAAACAAGTTATCCATACTTTATGAAATGAGAATTAATGTTGGATTTGCTTTAAGGTATAGGAACTAGTTAGCTTTCTAATGAGCATTTCCTCACATATGATATTAAAAGTTTTCACTTATGATAAGTGTCGCAAGAAGAGACAAGTGCCAGAAGAGTGTGAAATTGGAGAGCTTAAATCGAGTTTCAACTTTGTTAATCAACGTTTTAGCAAAAAGTTGTTCTTAAGGGGGGCGTTTGTGAACATCTTACTGTCCCATGCATTTAAGTAAAAAATTAGTTAGATTCATTGGACACTTTAAAAAGTGTTTTATGAATATATTTTATTTTTTAACTTTCTTTTTAGAACAAATTCACAAGACAATAACAATATGTTACTACACCAACGATCTCATAAGATTATTAAATGGTTTGAACTGACAAAGTTATAAAAAAAATACAGTTGGTTGTCCACTCAACGGTATTTTTTGAATGTTTAGATAAAAAAAAGTGACCACTGCAGCTGTTGCCAGACATCTTATCTCGTCACCCTTCCTTTGTCTAATGCGGAAAAGCGTACAGCTCTTCTTTTTTTGGCCGTTACAGCTTGTATAGCTCAACTTGTACACATCTATCTTATTTGGTTGGAAGTACATGAGAATATTCCAAAACCAAAATTCTTCGGCCTGTTATGTCTAAAATGTGGCTAGGAAATAAGTAGTATGCCCACATGACCAGAATTATCAATTTGGTAACAACATTATCTAAAAATCGCACTTCTCAAATGTCTAAAAAAATTTAACCTAAGTTTGAGTTTCTTGCATGCAACTATCAAGTTGAAGAGGGTCGAATTTCTTTTCTCTTCTTTTATGTATATCTAACTTGAGGGAATCCATCCCGGGCTGGATCTGCCTATAAAATTCCCAATTAAGCCATTCATCTATTTCATCATCCTGACATGTTACTCGCTAGGCAAGTGCCTCGGAGATTTGAACTAGAAACTGGCTGCTTGCCGGTCGTTGGCCTAATTAGGTGTGTTGAATCCCTTAAAGCAATAGTTCAATATACAGCTTAAATTGTAGTATATATGGTAAAAGTTAGTTTTAAACAAATTTTCTTTTAAACAACAACAACAACAATAATAATAAGAGTAATAGACGAATCTGGTCTTACAGCAGCAGAGTCCATAGAACTTAATTGAGGTCCATGCTTTAAGCATCCATGGTGCATGGTCCCCCAGAGTGCCCTTTCTAAAAGATTGAAATCATCTGCACATGGCCAATATGTGATAAGTTACATCTATTAACGTACAGTAGTACTTTGAGGTGGAGCCACATATGGGCTACCAGTCCTAAGGCTTCTTTATTTTCAAATTAATATTTATAAAATAGGGGCGGAGCCAGAGGCCGGCAGGCATAAAAAAGAAAAGTTACATGCAATTTTTAAAAATTTTCACTTAGCCTTATGTAAAAAATTTAAAAAATATTTTAGCTCCTGCTAAAATTTCAAAATTATAGTTTGGCCTTCTTAATGAAAAATTCCTGGTATGCTCCTTTTGAATATGAAAATCTATGAAGAGTGCAGATTTTTTTTTGCTGTCACTGTAGTACTTGTCAAAATATGTTTCAGCTTGATTATTAATATAGAATTCAAGCTTCAAATAGCTTTATATACTTGTCATCAATAGCAACTTCAACTTATCAAAGGTTATGACCCAGGCAACAAGATCCACAAGGCTGCTCACATCGTTACTTGGAAAGGCTTAAACGTCTTGCAGTCTGATACAGATCATATCATACTTCATAGTGAGAGTGAAGGATCTTAATGTACGCTAGTACCATATGCGATAACTAAAGATAATGTTGGAGATAGGAATGCAGGAAAGGTCATCACCTGTTTTACCTTGCCAATATAAAACACTACTAAGACCAGTTAAAATTTAGCGTACCAAACACCAGTGCATACATTGATTAAGAGTTGTGATACTATATATATATGAAATAGCATAGAATTGCAACGTTGAGTTGTAGATAATATTGTCGGCATAAAAGATCATCCATTACGATGAAGTATTCTTTTCACGTGAACAATGGTCCCCAAGGTGGCTTTAATAACATCAGCCGGCGGCACGCCCGAGATGTACTTGCGTATCTGGGGACCGTGCTGTCCGAATCCCACAGAAAGCAACCTCCAATTCCACAAAACGATTTTCCCTCTACAAAAAATCAAATGGAGCCATCCGCGGAAAGAGCAACAACGCACGTTCTCTCTCTCTCTCTCTCTCTCTCTCTCTCTCTCTCTCCCTCTACACTTGCTGTGCATCTTTTTCAATTGAAAGTTGGAGACCGACCCTCCACTTTCATCACGGAAGCGCCTCTTTCCTTCCAGGCCTTTCCTTCTTCCTTCCTCTTATCAGCACGTCGTCGTCAGTGTGGATAAGAATCTCTCTCTCTCCCTCCCCTCTCAATCTCTTATATATATATATATATATATATATATATATATATCATGTGGTTGAAAGAAGACAGCAAGACAGCAAAATGAACACAACAATCGCAGCCAAGCATTTTTGAAGATTCGCGTTTGTCCTTTTTCCTTTTGTTTGTATATATATATATATACAGATCATATCTCGTCAGAAATGCTTGTATAATTTCCCTTGGGGCATGTCATTTATTTGTAAGAGTGAGATGAATTAAATCACTTGTAAATTAATTCAATCAATGTATACTCGTTGTAGATCCAAGTTCACTTTGAAAGAACAAAACTCTGTTCTTCTACGTTGACTATGTCGACTCAGCTCAAATGAACCAAGGGTTGAGCATGAGAATTGCAGGAAGTCGTTCAAATCTAGCTCAGGCTGCCCCCAAGCCCAAAGGATCTGGCCTCAATTCAGCTACCCAAGCATCAGAATTGATTGGTCAGTTTACTCAAACATCTCTGCTATCTATTTGCCTTGTACATTTGGATCAAAAGGTTTTTGACAAGCGGAGTGTTTCTGCAACTCCAATCACGGCAGACAATATCCCTCAACAGACAGATAAGCTTGGCTACCAAAGAGCTTTTGCCATACCATCCTGTCATTCCATAAAATTTTTTTGAATCTCAACATATGTATGTGATTACTGCAATAATGCATGATGTTTGACCAGCAAGACATGGAGTACTGTAATTTTGTTTGTGTCGGTTTGGAACGAGAAGGAATCGAAGGAGTGGGCATTCTCATGCCAGCACTTAGTTAGATTGTAACGCTGCAGAGCCGGATTGCAACAATTGAGAAGCAGAACCATTTCTTAGGCTTAACTTAATATGAAAGAAGTGCTACCTACGAAATAATTCCTGTTTTAGATTGTTAATGTATAAATGCTGTGATTTTTTGTCACGAAACTGAACATGTTACAAATAACAGGTTCTATTTTCTCATTTCATGATTATTTATCCCACCTACAGCCAAAGCGAGCTTCTCGCCTTCAGAGGCCCATGACACATGTTCTTCACTCAATAATGTTCTGATATGGTATAATGCGTAAGATAACAACTTTTACTACTTTCGTAGTTTCACTGATCAGTTATCCCAAATAAAGTGCAACATGCGATTTATTTGGCACGTTTTCTAATTCATATATGTGCTACTTCTTCATAGACTCATTCTGTAAACTTGATTCTTGTTATTACACATTCTCACCTACATCTACATGTTCACTAGTATCAATGTGTCATTTTGTGCATCATGTTGTTGTTGCCCTTTACTCTAAAACATCAAACCACAAATACTCTCATAAATGAATGTACAGTTTACAATGGTATTGAGATATTATGATGATGCTTTTAAAAGAAAGTTATCATTTAAATTTTGTTTTTATGGTTGTTCTATGACATGGCATGTCAAGGCAATGATATTCAAGAAGGAAATGGCAGGGGATCGGGGCTCTAGAGATGGATTCTGCTTGAAGAGCATGGGTCAGGTAGGCTTCAACTCAGGCAAATTAAGGACACGCCAAAGCCAAATATTGAAGACCACCTTTGCATAGAATAAGCAACTTTTCTACATAACTAGGCCTGTGCTAGATCAACATATATAGAATTTCACTGCAATGTATGAACCATATAGGCAGGGGACCCAAAAAGAAAAAATGGTGGTAACCATGTCCAAGGTTTTCAAGCAGTAAACAAAGAATGGTGCAACTACATGAGTGGGAAGAAAATGTTAAGCCAAGATTAGGATCATGAAACTCCATTTCTTGACAAGCTTTCAAAATTGTAATGAGCTTCCAACAAATTTTGCATTCATGTGTACTCTGGGCTACAGTTCAAGACCATATTCCGTAAATAAAATTCCTTAACCAAACCTGATCCTTAACACATAAATTATAGAAGAGGAAAGGGACACAGTCCTGTCTAACTATCATTGGTCTCGTCTTGTTAATCTGACATGACATGCTTTGTTCCAATAATTGAAATTCCCAACTTGAATGATTATCGATCAGGATTTTTCAGGAAGGAACTTGAGTAGCATGAATTTAATATGAGATCCATCTCTAGAGGGTACTTGAAAATGACACTTCTTAAAGGTGCAGAATACATTCAATGATGTTATAAAATGTAAAACTAGACAGTTAGTAAACGGCTAGGTTCTTTAGCTTGAACCCTTCGAGTTAAAAGTAGTTCAGAGATTCATGTCCAAGGCAAACAGACTATTTACTAGATAGCTCCACCAATGGAAGCAAGGATCGTTGAGAGGTCTTTCACCAATGTACAATAAGACATAGCAAACCTGTCATCCTTAGGGCAGCAAATTCCGGCATATCAACCTCCCTAAAAATTTGAACTCAAGAGTGAACTTTCTAGACATATAGGGGAAGGGTGAAGAATCAAATAAATACAAGTAAAGAATGCACCAGTAAGCATCCAAGGTGACAAAAGAAAAAAGTGGCTGGTGAGACAGTGTGAGTAAGCAAAAGTATCCGCTACAAAGAGACAAAGAGGCAAAGATTATGGTATCATGACAAGGCAGGCAAAATCTTGTTGTGGAGGCAACATGATAAATGGTTGATCCGGGAAGATTGCAAAAGGTAACAAAACCATACATGTCAAACAGATGAAAGATCCTCACTGTTCAGAAAGCAATCAGAGAATATCCATATAAGCATTTGAGTCCTTTGGGCCATATCTATAATCTGTAGATATAGGATCCCAACCTACTGTCGTACACGTCCAAACGGCTAAGAGATTCTCAAGCAGAGGGTAAGCTGTGAACATCTACAAGCAGTTGGATCACCAGTGCTACCACTCTTTTATAATAGGATCCCATGTAGCTAGTGTGAGCTAGTGCACTAAAATTTGGCTTTTAGATTGTTTACGTATGAAATCCTAATGTTGGCATGTTTTGTGGTTGTGATCACTTTGTCTTATTAAAATGATTCATTGATGTGGCACATGGTCATGGATTAGTCAAAGCATTCAAAGTATTGCTGCACGAGCGAATGTTTTAATATCTTTGTCAGTGATGTTATTATAGCCAAACAAAAGCTGGACAATCTAGTAGTCTGACAAATCTTGTTTTAAATGGATCATGTAGCCTCTGGTGCTGATGTTCGAGCTGGCCAAAAGTAACATGGCTCATAAATATCTATACTGGTCGCCATTTGTCATATAAAATGGAAGGTAGAGACTGCAGATCTCTTTTAGAAAGTGATTTAGTAGATCTTATGCTCAAATAAAAAAGTGTATTGCTATTCATGTAGTGTAGCTTATTGTAAATTCAGCAACCACAGGGAGGACAACATGCATGAAGGAGAAGCAATTTACATAAATGTAATTGTAGCATCATGAGAGACTGTTCTTGCTCTTGGTAAAATTGGAAACAGCTATCTTTGCCATGACATAGATAGGCCCCTCAAAAGTTTTGGGCAGTGTGTTCTCTGTTGCGTAGTTTTACCGGAAAGAAACAGTACAGGCAAATGAAGATTTGTGCATGGTCATCTGTAAAAACTCAATTTCAGTACAGGAAAATGAACATATCTGGCTGGTATTTGTTTCTTCATGTTTAACAATCAATTTAGATCGACATTTGTATCCTCATCGTGGTTCATATTCAAAATTTATTGCTGATTTGAAGCTAAATCTCTATCTCCTCTCTCTCAAGATATGTTTGAGGGTGGCTCGACAAACCAACAATAGGTGAATGTTAGGTCCTCTTGCATATTCATGCTTGCATCTAAGCCTCTGTTTGGAGTCGTGGTTGAGACAGGATAGCTACCTTCCAAGCCAGATATGTGCGGCTACACTGGCCTTGTCCAAGATATTAATCAAGTGTAGACGTGTCTGGTATCTAATCTGCTATGTATAACTTCTCTAGGTACAATGCTTTACCCTTTGGTAGTCGAAAAGTATCATTGCTTCTAATTTCAGTGTCACCAGTTTTCTTTAGGCAATCTCAAAGCATCTCTGGCTGGTTGCCCAATGGTTTTCATTGAGTGGCCTCTTTTCATGCGAGTGTTCCGATGCATGCATCCAGGCACGTGCCTTGGGAGGCCGTAGGATTACTTCAGCCAAGCTTGGCTGGAGGAATATATATATATATATATATAGAGAGAGAGAGAGAGGTTGGGGGGGGGGGGTGCAGGTCCCTTCATTGCCCAGCCTTGGACATACATAAAGATACATGTAAAATCTTCTGCGTTCGTGTATCACTAAGGTGTTCACAAGGATGTATATTAATCTCTCTGCTCTCGCTACACTATAGTAGTAATAGTACTGGTGACTTCCCATCAGTCATCAGCAATCTCAGTTTGTGTGTGTGTGGATGCACCTATACCTTTTTCTTAAAAACCTCGTCATCTTCTGTCAAAAATGCTTTTATTATATGTTTATTTCAGACCTTTTTCTTACAAACCTCGTCATCTTTGATAAAAAATGCTTTTATTATAAGTTTCTTTCAGGCATATAATTTCTGCGTAAGACTGAGTGAGATGTTAATTTGACTTTGCTTTCTGGAACAGACTTTTCTTTCACTTGTAAGTGTATGTTTAACAAATATATGTTCCTTATAGACTGCAGCACACTTTGAAAAAATAATTTTTTCTACCTAGCATATGTTTTCTTTCTTGGGTGGGAAGGAGAGAAACCCACTGCCGAGTGGGAGGCCAAAACCCACCTCTTCGAGGTCCAAAGCTACTTCGAGATCTAAGTGAAATTATAGTTATGACCTTTAACTTGAGAGCAGTGCCTGCCACCATTTACAGTCAAGGAAATGGACTGAACTTGGGCAGTCTTGTGCAATCTAAGCTGGATTAGCAAGTAACAAACTCAGACTCGGGCATAAGAATTGGGCACTACGACAAATAATATGCCAACGTCCCTGGTCGTCGACCAAACTGCATTTTGGCCGACATTTGTCGACAGTTTTGAGCCGTCGCTAAACACTTGTCAGCACTATATGTGCCAACGGTTAAAGACCGGCTTCAAGGTTAGGAGCATACCCTCTTTCTGGATCGGCTTAAAAGGAACTGCCCTTTAGCTACCTATGCCTAAGAATAGATTGGTCAGGCTCTCAGTGTACCCAAGTCTGGTCTCTAACATTTACACTCCAGATCATGTGCTGCTCCTTGTCATGCTCGATTCATACCAACATTGACACTTTGGTACAATTTCAACATAACTTGGCACTTCGCATAAAAAAATACCTAGTGTTCTAGATACTTTTTGTGTTTGACCGTGAACTGGTTATACATCTTTACATGTTTAAGGCCTTCAGTTTGTGATTAATCATCTAGAACTTTACATATAAATCCTTTGTGGAATGCATGCAGCGTCACTTTTGTCTGTTACATGTGTTTGTGTGCATTCTTTACTCACATTTGTTAACTGTCATACCTCTTTGTACCTATGGTGGCAGCACCCACTTGTGCAAGGCTACTCAGACATGTCCCGTGTCCGTTGTCTATTGCCTAGTACAGTTTGATCAAGAAGGTTTGGAAACCAGTGTCCTGCATTCCAGTCATGTAAAAGTTTTGCCTGGAACAAATTCTTCAACAGATAGATATACAAAATTCCAACATGCTTTCCTTGAGTGTATTTGACGATGTGTATAAGACCTGACATATGCCATGCAGTCGGCATGGCCAGTAAATATCAGGCAAATCCTGAACAGGTACATTGAAAAGCTGTTAAAAGGATCATACGGTACTTAAAGGGCACTGAAAATTTGGCACTACGCTATCAGTGGCAAAGAGTTTTTGCTATAGCATCCTCTAATCAAACTTTAAACCTTAATGGCTGGATGTAAGTATTGCAAAGGTACATGTTTGATGTGCATGAATAAGCGAAAACAATCTCGTGTGTGCCGTTTGAGCGAGGAATGAAATCAGCAAGCCTTCTGATATATGCCATTAGTCAGAAGATTGCAACGCAAGTGGACCTTGAAATTTTTCTCATGATCCTGTTGGCAAGAAAACAAATGAAGGGAAAAGACAAGGCTTAATGTAACATGAAAGAAGTGCAAGATGGAACCACGATTCCTGCTTGCAAATGTTCGATGAAGAATCAGATGACTAAGTAGAGTTTTCATTTCTCAATTGCGATTATCCATCCCACCGATAACCAACGCAACTGCGCAGACCTTTGGAAGCCCATTAGTACATGACTGACGTTCTGCAATTAAAATCTTGTGATAACGTAAAATGATAAAGATCACTTTTGGTCTTTCTTAATTTCACTGACTGATTATGCGAAATAACTGCAATATGCATCTTATTTTGGCAGTCCATTTTGGAACTATTAATTTTTGCACAATATCATTCCAAGTTTGATTCTAGTTATATTACACACATACGCTACATGTTCACTAGTTAACTTATCTCTATATTCGTCGTGCTGTTGACTGTTGTTGCCTTCAAATTAAAAAAACCAAAAATCACAAATGTTTAAGAGATGAATGAATAATTCGTAATGGCGTTAACCTGGAAAAAAATCATATTTGAAATTTTATTTTTATAATTCTGTAACATGGCATCCCAATGCATATTCAAGAAGAAAATCATAGAAGGCCAATATTACAAAGATCGATTCTGCTTCAGGACAATGATGAGGTAGGCCAGAAGTAGATGAAGGACAGCTAAGCCAAATATTGACCGCCATCCCTGGATAGGATGAACTACCCTTCTCCACATAAGTAGGCATATGCTAGACTCAGCATCACTCAGACCTCACTGCATTATATCAACTATTATAGGAAATGATGAGGAAAAGGGAAAATGTTGGCAATGGTTTTTAGGTAGAGCTGCAGTCAAGTCGAGTCAAGCTTGAGTCAGGCCAGCTCAAGCTCAAACTTAAGCCGAGCTCGATAGAATGAGTTCGACCTCAACTTGAGTGTACAACATCAAGCTCGATCTTGACTCGTTTGACTGGTCTATGTTAAGCATCTCTTTTATTTTAACTCGTTCAACTCGTTTAGTTACTAACTTACTACTCATTTAACCATGTTTTCATTATAATTCAATATTCATTATGTAATCGAGCCGAGTCGAGTTCTTACCACTCGAACTTGATTCGCTTAATATTTTGAGCATACCTTTGAACTCGAGATCAAGTTGGCTTGACTCGTTGTACAACCTTATTTCCAGCGTATAAATTAAGAATCCTGCAACTACAAGAGCAGGAGAATATCTTCACACTCAAATAACATTAGGAAACAAAATTAAGCAAATATTAGGGAACAAAAACCCCCATTCTTGACATGCTTTCAAGATTGTAATGGGCTTTCAGCAAATTTAGCATTGAAGGTGCTAAGTTACAGTTGAAGAACTTGTTCTGTCGACAACATATCACTGTATCGTATGGTATCAAGCAGGCCTGATGGTTATTGCCACTTTCACATGGATTGTTCCAAAAATTGAACTTACTAAGTCTAATCCAACAATTGAAATTCTCATCAGTAGGCCAAGGTGACAAAAGAAAAAAAAAAGTTCGTTGGTGAGGCAGTATGAGCATGAGCAAGAGAATCCTCTGTAAGGAGACAATGAAGCAAAAACATGAAACCATGAAAAGGCAGCCAAAAAATCCTGTTATGCATCCAGCATGATATACAGTTAGCTCAGAGATTTGCAAAAGGGAACAGAAGTATACATGTCCAAACAAATAAAAGATCCTCAGTTAGAAAGCAAACAGATATCTATATAAGAAGTTTTATTGGTCCACCACTGTAGTAAGATATAATAACCCTTAGGGATGTCCTAGATATCCAAACAGATTGTCAACAACAGCAACCCATGAAGATCTACACGCAGTTAGGCCCCCAAGGCTGTCACTCTTTGTGAAGGATTTCCAATCATACAGGTAGGAAATCCAAATGTTGGTACATCTCACAGAGGTGACCAATTTGGCCTTCTCAAAATGATTCTTTAATGCGATGCCATGTTTGTGAATTAATAAAACATGTCAAAATATATTGTTATACACGTCAAAAAGCTCTCTTTTCGTACATAACCAAGTCATGCACTCCACCTTCAACTTGTGCAGCTCCACTCCTTACCTGCAAGGCATAGATGCATGCATACATCATCCCAAAAGGTAACATGTATAAAAAGAAAAAGCCACATGCAAATATGTTTTTGAGCTGTGTAGCTCTAAGCATAAGCCATACCTCTAGTCTAAGCCCCCCCGATCTGCATAACTTATGTGCAGACTGCAAACTGGAGACACCAAGATCTTGGAAACCTTGTCTAACCGCCTGCATTGTGTAAGGAATTAATCTGAAGACAGAACCCTTGTCAGGCACAGCTGCTGAAACTCCTTGAGCAATCTTAAGCTTTGACTTGTCACCCAGATATCGAGCGTCACTCCCTTTGGTCATTGCATCAAGAGAGCCCATACCACGATATTTTTTCAACCGACGACCATCCTGGCAAAGTATACATTGACAAATAGCTTGTGTGAAGATCTAAAGAAGCAAAACCATTTAAGTGTATGATTTCAAGCACTAGGTCATCTGGTAAAGCAAAGTACTAGTTTTCCAGAAGAAAAGATTTGTTAATGTAAGATCACACCCATATACCTCTAAGTTCTATCAAAAGAGATGCAAGAACATCCAGCGAGATCAAATTTAGATTGAATCTGTTTTAGTTCAGTTGTATTGGATCTGTTCTGTGTTGTTTTGGAACTAGATCCAAGGATCCGCTTTTAATCTATAATATGATGTTTAGGGTTCATTTGGTATGTCACACGGGTAACCCACGCACCCGCACCAGCATGGCAGTATGCCGGCGCCTTCGTACAGTTTGGATCGGTTCTGAGTTGGAACCGATCCAAACCACATTAAATAAACCCATTTTCGCCAGATTCTTCCTTTCATACAACATATCTCCAGCAATGGATGCAGTGCAGATCTTCGCTGGCTGGCGGTGACTGGCGATGGACGTCGACCAGCGGTGATCTACGACGAATGTCGGCCAGCGAGGTAAGTTTTTTTTTTCATCCTTTTCTTAGGGTTCTTTAGATTTTCCCCCCTTTGTTGTTTGTTCCCCTATTTTTTGTGTTTCTTCTGTCATTGTTAGGGAGTTGGATAAATCTTTGTCTAGATTTTTGGCTTGCTCCACAAGTGAACGTGTTCTACTACACCTACAAGTTCATCTGTTTCCCATGCTCTTTGATTTGAAATCAGTATCACGTTGTGCCATCTGTTTATTATATTTATGTGACTTTTTTTGCTGATTTCATGTATATAATTATGTTTGAATTGCCGTGTTTTTTTGGCTTCATTTATATTTACCTGTTTCGCAGGTTTCATTTATATTTCGCAGGTTTCATTTATGTTTTGCTGGTCTTAGTCTATTTATGTTTTTTTTGTAAGGATTACATATAAGAACTATGAAAGGAACATTGTCTTAAAGATGTGATGATATCAATTTTGTTTTTTGAAATTAAAAATATATAATTATCACTGTACTGTCATACCAAGATTGGCAAAAACACGTTTCCGTACCCGCTTCCCCATACCAGCACCCATATCTGTAACCGTACCTATGTGACATAGTTCATTTGGAATCGGTCATTAGTTGAACAAAAACCCCAATTTCATTTATTTCAGTTATTTCCTTAGTTCTGTTCAATTTTCTTTCATTCCTTTTTTCTTTTTGTTGTTTTTACTTTCTTGTTCATTGTTTGGTTCGTAATTTGTCACAGGGATCATAACTGACACAAAAGCTATCCACTGGATCATATTTAGATTAGACCAATTTTAGTTCAGTTTTATTCGATCTTATTTGTGTTGGGCTTTATTAATTTTAGTTTTGGATCCAAATCTTGAGATCCACTTTTAGTCTATAAAATGATGTTTAGGGTTCATTTTTAATCGGTCATTAGTTGAATGAAAACCCTAATTTCATTTATTTCAGTTATCTCCTTTATTCTATATTCAATTTTTTTTAGTTCTTCTTTGCTTTCCATTGTTTTTACTTTCTTGGTCATCATTTGCTTCGTAGTTTGCCATAAAGATTAGGGATGATCCTCTAATCACTGCAGATATATTCAATTTTCTTTCGTTCTTCTTTGCTTTCCATTGTTTTTACTTTCTTGGTCATCATTTGCTTCTTAGTTTGCCATAAAGATTAGGGATGATCCTCTAATCACTGCAGAGTTTTTCCTGATCTTCGTGATGGCCAAAGACTTGAGGAATAATCCTACTACGGAAAAAAAAAATTGTGGTGAGAAGCTTGAAGATCTCATGCTTCCTCTGATCGAATCCATGGATGACGTGTGATCCGCAAGCATGTATGGTAGAAAATATGCAAGAAAGACACGACAAATCAAGAAAACCAAGTACAGCCCGAGCATTGGCTGCGTTGACAAAAAAGCCAGATGACTTGAACTGTCAGATCTCAAAGATGGGTGAACAGCCGCCTGCAAAGAAAGAGTAAAAAACAGTCTACTGAAGATAGGAGAGAGGAGCACCAAAGAGAAAATCAAAGAGAAGAAAATATTGAAACCCACAAGGAGACTCTAGCGACTATGTTTGCTAGGAGGGACGTTGTCAACTTAGAAGGGTGTTTGAATGCCACAGGCAAACAGGCATTCGTCTAGGGACAGATTTCTATCCATGGACAACAATCCATGAACAAAAAAAAAAAAAATCAGTTGTGCGTGATGTGCACAGACTTTTATCTGTGGTAGGCTCCCTTTCTGTTTGTTAACTCACGGACAAGATGTTGGGGACAAAATTGCTGTCCGCATGGCCATGTCCCCCACATCCCGTTCTCCACATGGGAAGCCAACATTGCTGTCCGCATGGCCATGTCCCAGCCAACAATACATTGTTATTTCTTCTTCCCCAAAGAAATAACAAGATTCGAAGGCTGACAACAAAAAGAAAGTAATAACAGCTTCTTGAAATCAACCTGGTTCTCTGCGAGAAAGGCTCCCTTTTAAAATTCAGAGTTGCTGTTGAGGAAACCCACCGTCATGCCTGTGGCAACAGAGACCCTAGAGAGGAGGCCAAGCACCACACGGGAAGACAGGATCAGCATTGATCAGCCGATTGTTCATTTGCTGCACCTATGGAATCCCAGGTAATAAAGCTTGGAGGGCTGCTGCTGCTCTTACGTATTACGTATGAAGAGGAGACAAGTTCAGAGAGCGAGCGAGAGAAGAAGACCAAATCTGTAGCATTCAAACGCCCCTTGAAGGGAAAGTGGGAAACTAGTTCTTAAGTGAACTGGTTCCAGATGGGCACTGACCTGGTCATTTAAGGGGACCCCAGTTTTGGGATTTTGGAACCAAGTCAGGGTCGCCCTACTCAAACCTAGACCCACATCCATGTCATTTGGGACCCAGGGGGTTCAAAACTCGACTTCAACATCCTAAACAGCCGATTCGAGTCTTTTCTAGCCAGTTTCACTAGGTCTTTGGATCTAGATCCAATTGCAACTTATACAAGCCTATTTTCTTAGACCACATCTAGCCTAGCTCCTCTAACTTTTTACACCTAGAGACCGGTTTCAAACCCAAACCCAAGTCTAGTTTTGACCCAAATTTCTAGATTAAACCTAATTAGGAACCCAAGGCTGGAATCCAAAACCTGAACCAATTTACACACTTAAATGCACAAACCCAAACCCATCACCCAAACCTTTTAGCAACACACCAATCAGAGTTATCAGAGTAGGGTATAAATTGAAGCATCAGTTGACTCCACCTACCTAGAGGTTTGTTTTGCTGAGGGTGACTCTTCTTTAACCCGAGGAGAATGACGTAGGAGCTATCCATCCAGATCAAATTTAGATTGGATCCATTTAAGTTCAATGGTACTGGATCTCTTTTCTGTTGGGCTTTATTATTTTTAATTTTGGATCCAGATCCAGGGATCCGCTTTTAGTCTATAAAATGATGTTGAGGCTTCATTTCTCGGTCAATAGTTGAATGAAAACCATTATTTCGTTTATTTTAGTTAGTTCCATTGTTCTATTCAGTTTTGTTTTTTCTTTGCTTTCCATTGTTTTTACATTCTTGTCTGTTGCTTGGTTCACAGTTTGCCGCAAACATTAAGAAATACTGAGACAAAAAAGAAAGAACCACTGCATGATCAATTCAGAAACTACAAAAATTAAGAAAATATTCATGTATGCAAGTTATGAAAGTACACCAAGTAAGAAATACTGAGACAAAAAAGCCTATGTAAATTTGGTCTAAATTAGATAAGACACTTGAAAAAAGTGCATAAAAGCATAGTTTCATTCTTTCAAATAACTAAGAGAAAACTTGGAAAGCCAATACAAGTATGGTACACCATAAATTCTATATATCCAACAC